>JAJJMC010014768.1:2667285-2722030 GCA_023531435.1 Papaver californicum | reverse complement strand
TCTCACTAAAATTCACTCAATTTTGTATAAAACCGACTTGAATACACGTGATTTTGATCGATCTTACTCAAATTATATCAATTTTTCATCAATTTCACTCGATTTCACTTTGATTTATTGAATTTTATCCAATGTCGATCAAACTTATTCATTTTTTTATCGATCTAACAAATCTAACGATATCAAACTATGATTTCATCAATCACACTAAAATTCACTCAATTTTGTATAAAACCGACTTGAATACACTCAATTTTGATCGATCTTACTCAAATTATATTAATTTTCATCAATTTTCACTCGATTTCACTTAGATTTATTGAATTTTAATTGAACATCTATTGGGGTTCAACCCAATTCATCAAATCATAACTTATAAACAAATGACAAACTAAGAACCCTAATTACAAAAAAAACAAATATTTTTGATGAATCCTAATCTCCAAAATTCGTTACCTTACGATAGAAATATCCGTTTCTGACATTCGAAATCCGTTATCCACCTTTCAAATTTTCGTTTCAGTAAGATGATAACTAACGCACAATGGTAATTAAGTAACACAAAATGGTAACTAACACACAATCCGTATGACCATCCAACAACGAATCTGGACCATCAAAATATATCCATGATCCGTATGAGGCACCATCACCACCGTTAATTGTTTTTTATCAAAACCCTAAACTAAATTTTGTCTTTCATTTTGGGCATTTGCTTTTCTCTCTCTCCCAATTTGAGCCGCCTTAGGAGAAAACTAGGGTTCCATATTCAATCTGCTAGTAATCGTATTTGTTGGAAGAAAGAAACTGTTTAATCTCTGTGATAAAACCCAAACTTGACATTGTCTCATACTGAAAAATCCAACTTCATGAAAAAACTGAGTAATGAAAATGGGTGTTTTTTATCCCTGGTTTTCTTCTCCTTCCTGTCAATCTCAAGTAAGTTTCTTCTTCTTCTTCTATTCCAATTTTGGAAATTTGATTTTCTAATATGGGTTATCTGTTTTTGCAGATTGATGAGAATGTGCAAAGAGAGATTATGAACCATAGATCTTTACAACATCCCAATATTATTAGATTCAAAGAGGTGGGTTTTGTGAATTCCTCTGTTGTTTCCTGGATTTGTTTACCGATTATATAATTTTTTGTACTCAACTGTGAATGCCGGTTGTTCCCTGCAAATAAGTGTGACATATGGATTGAGAATGTCATGTTTTGTGTTAGAAGATTACTTTTGTTGGATTGACTATTATGACTTTCATTTATTGGCAGCTTGATTCCCAGACAGTGTCGTCTGATGCTACAAGGTATTGACTCAAGTTTGGTACTACTGATGGTACTTATTTACTAGCTCCTCTAAATAAATAGTGCTAGCGCATCCCGTGGAACACAACAAATAAAGTAATGTATTTATTTTTATATTTTGCATATCAGCACTTAGATTTAAAGGAAATTGGTGATCCTCTATGGTAACCACTAGCTCCTCTAAATCTAAGTGTTGATATGGTAACTATAAGAACGTATACACTGTTTCAGTGTTTCAATCGAGTGAAATTGGTGATCTCAGTCTCTGCTGCGCAAGGTTTAACTTTGTCACTATTTATATTTGAATTTTACTTCTTAATGTAAGAATTTTCTTTGATTTTATTGTGTGTTTGGGTGTAGCTGATTGTGTTGGGTGACTGATAAAGGATGCACAATATCTCAACTTGAATGGTACAATCAATTCATATTTTTCTTATTAACGGCTCTAATCTGAATTCAATTGTATGATATATTTCAATCGTTTTATGTTATTTCAAATAATTTCCTTGGGTTCAGAGTTTTTGATTTTTTGATCTGACCACGTGCAAATAAAAATACAATGTTTTCTTATCTAAAATGTATCTGTTTTGGTCAACTTATAATTTGGTTATTTCCTACAGAACAGAAAACTTGATTTTTTTTCTGATTGCTTTAGCTTGGAAATATCTGAAAATTTTATCACCCATGGATGGTATCTTATTTTTACAGGTGGACTGTTTTTGGATGCTATTTGTAGTCCTGATAAATACAACTTTGAGGTCTTTGATTGAGGGTTAGTTGGACTTGATTATTGTCGAGTTAAATTAATTTTTTCATGAATGTATATTTTGATATTTGTATTTATGCTTAATTGTGTGTTTCTTTTGTAGATGGAGCTTGCGCATGGTGGCGTAGAACAAGCATTGTCAATGGATTACCGGGTGTTAGTTACTAGATTAATTACCTTCTTCTAATTTAATTTTCATATATGAAGGTTAGTTGATCTTATCTTCTACTGTGTTTCTAATCATGCATATTTTCTCTATTTCATGTGTTTATCATTTTTCAATCTGTTTTATTCTTCTTTTTGATCCCTTCTACAAGAGGTTTTGGATCAAAGTGAAGCATTTCAAATCCTAAAGCAGTACTAGATAACCATTTTTTTTTACTTATATATATCATTGTGATATTATTCGTTTGTTAACACTATGTCTGCATTACAGTTATCTTAGGAGCTCGAAGCATACGAAGCAAGAAGAATGTTGCCGCAAAATTCAAAGTTGAAGGAAATGCAGTAATGGTCACAATAAAGTTTTTTATAGATGACTTCATTACTCGGTGAAATAGAACAAATTTTGAGTCAAACTAGAGATATAGACCTCATTACTCAACAAGCACCCGACTATAGACCAACACATGTGGTCTTTGAGAATAGAGGTACTGTCATAATTAATTCAAGAGATATAATGAAGATTAATAGCTTTGTATCTGCCCCCACTATTTGTTGAGATTTTTCACATTTTAAACTTAATCAAGTGTAACCTACTTTTATTTGCAAGAGTATAATTAGTTCGAGACCCTAGCTTCTCTGTAGACATGATTTTTCCGGCTGTGCATGTTCACCCGTATTTTGATTTTTCCGTTTGATTTCTATTTTCTGTACCCCACAAAGTATATAGGGAAGTGTCGTGCTTGTTGAAACGACAAAGAGATTAGAGTTCTTTGTACATTTGTCTTTTATTTTCCTTCTTTTACCAATTACAAAACGGGTCTTCGTAAATGAAAAATCAAAGTTTGTTTAATCCTTGATTGTCTCAGTTTCTTGTACTTTTTGGTCTTTTAAGTGTCGGCTAGAGTCAAATCATCAAGATTTCTTCAGCCCGGACTTAAAGAAGCTCTGATTCAGCATTCACAAGAAAATAATCGAAGTCCCAAAACAAATGAACACTTACCTCTTTTCACCATCTTTCTATTTGTGGGCCGTCTTTGTTTAATCTCTTAGTCTATCTGAACTCTCATAATAAGCATTTTGAGTTGTATAAACCCTTAACCGAATTAAAGATTTTTTTTTGTGAAACTACCATCTTCATGTGATTCTTATAAATATTCAAGTTTCATGTAAACTTTACTACAATCCAACTTTTAGGTCGTACAAGTTTCAAAAAGCTCTGTATATTGTCATGCTTGATCTTATTTTGACTGGAATGATATGTGGTGTGAGATTTGTAAAAAAGTTTGGTATTAATTATAGTCAATTTAGTCGACTCATGTTAAAAAATTTTCTTTAATTTATGCATCCAAACATTTGCTCATAGTGAATCAAAATAATGAATTGAACAAGTTTTCATGTTTCCATTAAACAAATTCTGATAAGATTGTTCGATTAATACTAAGTTCTCAAATGTCTATTTCAAAAACTGATTTCTCCTTTGAAATGGTGGCGGTGGCTTAAACTTAGTTGCTGAGAGAGGTTTGAGCAACCAATTCATTTTCTGTTGCTACGAGTCTGTGCCTCAAAGTGAATAGCTACATGATCACTTTTTTAGATGCTATAAGTTACTTGAAAAACGGATCTAGAAATTAAACATATTTGGTCGTGGCTCAAACTTAGTTGCTGAGAGAGGTTTGAGCAACCAATTTATTTTATTGTTGCTACGAGTCGGTGCCTCAAAGTGAATAGCTATATGATCAACTTTTAGCTGCTATAAGTTACTTGAAAAACATATCTAGCAATTAAACATATCTGGTTGTGGCTCAAACTTAGTTGCTGAGAGAGGTTTGAGCAACCAATTTATTTTGTTATTGCTACGAGTCGGTGCCTCAAAGTGAATAGCTACATGATCAACTTTTAGCTACTATAAGTTACTTAAAAAACAATTCTAGCAATTAAACATATATGGTTGTGGCTCAAACTTAGTTGCTGAGAGAGGTTTGAGCAACCAATTTATTTTGTTGTTGCTACGAGTCGGTGCCTCAAAGTGAATAGCTACATGTTCAATATTTTAGTTGCTATAAATTACTTGAACAGAGGATCTAGCGATTAAGTGTATTTTTTTCGTTGCTAAATAATAGTGGACACATGATTATTGCCGCCAAAAATTTTGGCAGTTGCAATTTTAGACGCTTAAACTATTTAAGCGACTAAATTTTCGAGCTCTTGCTAAGATTTTAGACGCTTAAACCCGTTTTTGTTGTAGTGAAATATTTTACTGTCTATAACAATGGTGTCTCTAGTTAAATCCTTTTCCTCTTGAATAGGTAAATAATTATCAACATTATTAGGATTGGAACTAGAAACATCACTATTATCATGAAGCTCAATTGGTGTAGAAATTTCCTGATTATTATGACTACGAATTTCAAATTCTTCATCACTACTATCCTCATCCTCATAATAACATGGAGATAATTGAACCTTATTTGAACAAGTAGTGTATTTAATTATAACCTTGCTCTCTATATTAGGTAAATATTTATCATTATTATCAAGGGTAAAAGTGGAAACACTATTTTTTAGCAATAAAATTCATTTTGAGCAATTCTTTCTTTCATCTTTAACACAAATCTATTTGTATTCTCAGTTAACTGCTTGAGGGCCTCTTCTAGAATCATAATGGGTTCATAGGGAGTACTAGATCGCGTCTTCTTGACGGAATTTTCAAAAAAAAATAGTACTTGATTGCAACTGCTTGAGGGTCTCCTTCAAAGAAAAAGAACTCGAATTTTGCTCGTTTTCCCGTTTATATGACTGGTACGCGTATGAATAGTAATTGGGATCACCGTGGTATGAACCATAACCTTTAGAAGGTTGGTAGTGGTCCCAAGTACTGTCCAAACTATGGTCATAGTACGGGTAATGTCCATTTTGAAAATCAGTCGGATATTCATTGTATTGGCTATTGTAATACCAGTTCGATACTTTTTTATTGGGCAGTGCAAATACAGGTTTGACTAAATAGGTAAGCTCAGGTTACCTTATCAAAATATACCCATAGTCAAAGACTGGTCAAAGGTACGAGGCTAAGGCTTGTGGAATTTCAGCTGGTAACTCCCATAAGGCCAACAACACGGGTTCAACTTAATTTTTCACGGGTTTTTCCTAAAATCGGTAGTCTAATGAATGCAAAATGGTGTGTGTGCACGTGTTTTTTATTTTTTTATTATATATATATAAAATAAAACGAAATCTAAAAGATATATACAAATTGTTTCTAAAAAATATTAATGAAAAATCTAAAATTTAATGAAATAAAAAGATTGGGTATTATTACTTACCTTTTTTGGTAGGAAATTTTCACAATATTTGTAAAAGATCACCTGCACATCAAAGACAAGAAAATACCCAAGTACAATCTAAAAGATAAAATAAAAAATAAAAAAATCCTAAACTAATTAAAAACTAAACCTAAAAAAAATAAATCTAACACCCTAACCTAAAAACAAGTCCGCGTCGGCGGCGCCAAAAGTTGATGTGGTTGTAGAAGTAGTAAAATGGTTTCATTCAGTCGGACTTGTTGAGATTGACTTTAGACCTAATTCTGATTTAAACAAGAAAATAATAAAAGATAATAACAATATTACGAGAGACTGGGACTCGCGATTCCACCATTATTCATAATCGAGTGATGCAAATATCAATTCTTAACAATTATAGCTCTTTTATGGACTCTATGTCTTTACCAAAGGTAGATTTCCAAAACATTATTTGTAAATCATAAGCATGGCGCATCAAAAAGCTGTTAAGTCTAAGCATACACCATCAAACAAAATCACAAATAATTAATGAAAATCATAAATCAATTAACATAAGTGTAAAAATTCATAAAAAATCAAATGTAGTTACCAAACAATTGTGAAAAATAGTTTTCTCCATTGTCCTAGTGTTCGGGTTTAGCTCATCATATTGGAAACACGGTCAAAATTCTCATTCATGGCTCAAAAAAGTGTTTACAAGAAGAAAATAATTGACACATAAATTTTGCTACAGATATAACTGTTGCAAAGAAGAAAAGATCATTGTTTCTAGCTATTACAAAAGAGCTGAATATAAAAAAATTTTAGCCACGGAACTTTTCAGCTATAGCCACGGTTTCTTCAACCTTTTAGCAACAGTTTCTTCAGGAGCAGATTTTTATTTTCTGAATTTTTATTTATTTATTTTTTCTCTGGCAGAGCCATCCCCCTAGTCCTCTATTTATACTTAAACACCAATATAACTCCAAATCATGTCTCAGATCTCTTTTTTATTGAAAATAATTCTCGGCAGTTAAAAGAAATTAATCTTGATAAATCTCGATCTGATTTCCTTCCTTTGATCGATTCTCGGTATTTAAATCATACACAAACTCTTTGATGTTGTTTCCTTACGTGACTGCAACTCTTGATTTTGTTGCCTTACCGAGAATACTTATCTTTAATCCCGAGACCGATTCTTTTTTTCGGGATGTTTTTTGGTTTATTTTTAAATTCCCTAACTTATGTAAACTCTGAGTGATTAAGAAAAGAAGATATCTTGCCTTAAAACTCTTAAAGATATCCAAATTTGATTTACACAATCTTCACAGGGGAGAGAATAGTCTTCCATCCAAAATTTGTTTTGAATTTCAAATGTGGTTGCCTTTATCAAAAGTCAAGGGTGCCTTAATCACTTTTTCGGGTGCCTTTAACACTTTTTAGCCAAACTTTCCACGATTATTTATTCTTCCAAATATACCTACAAACACATAAAATAATAATATTAGTATATAAATTGAGAAAGAAAATATAAATATGAGAACAATTAAGACATGAAAACTTGTCTACCAGTTAGTTTACTAATATTTTCATCCTCTTCCTTCGACCTCTTGGCGTTTTTTGTTTTGTTTTGGTACTTTGATATGATGTCTGCAATTAGCTTTGATGTTGCATTGGATGTGCCACGTACAAAGGAAATTTTGGGCTTTCGGAAAAACTACAAATATAACATTCATTAAGGCTTGATCGTTATCCGTTACAATACCCCTTGAAGTTTGGTCGCCTTGATAAATCGACCTCAATGTTTGCAACATCCAAATGAAACTCACATCATTCTCGACATCCATTAAACCCCACGCCACCATAATTTTTTTTTGTCCGAAGTGTGGCAAGCAATGTTCAACAACGGCATGTTGTACTTGTTTGTCTTATAAATAGTATTTATCAACAAGATTTGATGGAAGCATTGACCCAATTAGACCATCAACGGATGCGCCAAGAATATACGGACCATCTTGCCATCCCTTTCTTCGGTTCTCAACGTGTAGTTGTGTTGCTTGGCTAACCATTTACATTGTTGCATAACTTGTCTACCTTCCCATTGCTTACTTTTAATTGTAGCTACGGTCGAGTGAATTGTAGACAACGAAGACAAGTTTTCGGGGTCATACGCCTTTATCTTACTCAGGATCACACTCGCTTTACTTAACATCATAGAGCCAACCATATGCCTTTGATGTGTTCTCAACTTAGCAACCATTACGTGCCCAATAAGACTTTTAGGATCCTCGTGGTTATGATGACCATTAGCAACTCTAAGCATTTCCCACACTTTACCGTCCAATTTGAAGACAATCTTAAATGTGCATCCAATCTTCTTTGTATTACCCCTGTAGTTCCTCTAAGTCTTCTTTACGTACTTACGATCCCTTTGCCAATGATTCTTTCGAAACCCACTTCTCTCGCAAACCATCTCTAATCGATCCTTCTTTACTTGATTGTTCTGAACAACTATGCATTGTTCATAAGCCATTCCTTTGCCTCCGCCTTAGTTTCAAATGTCTAAACGCGCATAAAACTTATAAGCCAAAGCAAGTAACATAAATTATTAAAACATGAAAAAAGAGGATAGGTAGTGTACCAAATCGTTAGCATAGTGTAGGGAAGTATCAGGCCCCTCATATGTCAAGGGATCAACCGCTGCAACGATCTACATAATGATAGCAATGAGTTAGCCAAGTATAATCGGTAGGTCATGTTTATACCTATCCACCGATCATAGTACAATCAGTTGATAATCATAACCCAAAATTACCGACTACACATATAACTGTAGACATGTTTTTTTTGGATAAAAACCAAACATAATCGGAGGTTTAAGTTCTTACATTACTACCGACTATATGAAATCGGTAGAATAATATATCACTTACTACCGATTATAACAAAACAATAGCCAGTTTTCTAGGCTTGCAATTCACTATAATCGGTAGATAAGTTTTGTTACTGTTTACCGATTATGGAGGTTGAAAAAATCTGAAAAAGTCTACATTTTCAAAATTTAGATAAATTTATTTTTGGGGTTGCTATGACAATCGGTAGTTACGTGATTCACCTAAACTACCGATTAAGATAATAGAAAAATTCAACATTTTAAAAAAATTATTTTTGAGGCTGCTATGACAGTCGGTAGATGGGGTATTCTCCTAAACTACCAATTATGATACTAGAGAAATTCAACATTTTTAAAATCTTGGAGAAAATATTTTTGGGGCTACTGATATAATTGGTAGACAATATATCCCACTAAAACCATAGGGTGAAATATTATTGCTGATCTTCGGTAGAGATAAATACATTTACATCATGTGATTCCAATATATAGATGATATGATATCAGTAAACCTAAAAGATAACAGACTAACTATCTTATCTTGATTAGGTAAAGTTTATCTAGATAAATAGATTTACTAGCTAGATTATAAAGACTTGGTTTTCTAAATATCACGTCGGCCTACGGTGGCTAGCATATGTGCCATATATTTCAATACCCCCTCCTTAAGTTGGACATGCAGATATTTGAAGTGTTCAACAATATCTTGCAAAGAACTGTCTAACCCAAACTATATGGGTCGAAACTTCCTATCGACCACGGTGTCAGTTACATCATCACTTTAACAAAAATAAAACAAATGAATGAGCGCATCAAACTGTTCTTCACAACTACAACATATATATTGGGCTTGAAGATGGCTTCAATGTGCTTGGTTTAATAGTAGGACCTAATTTGCTTTGGCAAGTTTGTATATATTTTACATAAGTGGAAACTATCCTCAAATCCATATTTTCTTTCACTTTAAAATTCACTTTTCAAAAACTCATTGATAGATTGGAAATTTTACTGAGAGCCTATTATTTTGAAATTATGGTTTTTTTTATGGCTTAATTGTTATTTTTAAATAACAAGAGATATAAAATCTATCCTTCAGGGTATACTTATCTAACAAACTAAAATATAACATATCTAACCAACCACACGTGGAAATTTTACAACTTATTTCATTAGCAAGATTTTAAAGAGATCTACAGAATAAGTACAAACAACAATATCATATTTAAGTTCTGTAGGAAAATATCGGAAGTTGTTGGCATGGGTTGAGTTTGAATACCATACTTACTGTTAAGAATCGACATAGATTTTTAACTTTGACCATGCCGATTTTAACTCTGTTCAACTCAATAACCATGGCGAATCGAACTAAAAATATCAGAATCAACCTACTTTGGACCTATCCCTGAGTATTCAGAGTATTTGTATCATTAGTTTTTTCATTTCCATTGGAAGGATCTTCACTTGAACCTTCATGCTCATCAACGCCTTAATTTAGGGGTTTTTCATATGTAAAATTTTGATTCTACAAAATATTGCAATTAAGAATAGTTATCAAAAGTAACATAACCCCTTTCTTCTTGTTGGGATGAAGATTCCTCAACATCAAATTCCTCACTAGAATCTCTCAGAATCCCAAATTTCGGTGCACTTTTTCTTTTTCCTCTTAACTCTATCTCCATATAACTAACAACTATCCTTCTAACAATAATCTAAAGTTTTATTTAAACTAATCTATTAACTAACAAGTTTTAGATATTACGAAAAAGATATGGATAAAAAGTTTTCAACATTATTTTACT
Source organism: Papaver californicum (assembly GCA_023531435.1). Taxonomy (NCBI): domain Eukaryota; kingdom Viridiplantae; phylum Streptophyta; class Magnoliopsida; order Ranunculales; family Papaveraceae; genus Papaver; species Papaver californicum. The sequence goes on along the minus strand of JAJJMC010014768.1, from coordinate 2,711,821 downwards.
TTTGTTTTTGTTCTTTTATTTTTACGAAAAATATCCCAATTTATAGGGTATTTTCCAGTTCTGGGTTCTTATTTTACTTTCTTATTTTATTTATTTTTTTGATAAAACTTTTTTTTTTGATGCTGTAAAAATCCATGACATGAGTCAAGAGTATGCGTAAACCTAAAGCTAATGGGTCCTGCTATGAGATATCATAACCACCATCATTTGGGCTATGCGTCAGTTAAAGTCCCAAACGTTTGATATGTCCATATAATCCTATAACATTAAATGCCATTCGTCGCTTCACCAACTGCGGTGGAGCTACTCGCTTTTCAGTCCCAGAACTCCATTTCGTTTCCTCTCTTTTTCTTTCTTTTTTCTTTCCCTCTTGCTTTGAAATGCAGTCAAAGATAGTTTGGATAGTAGAAGCAATAGCAGTAGTCCAAAGTTGAAGACAGTTGGTGAAGTATCAGTGTCAGGCAGACATGGCTTCTTCTTCTTCTGATACTAAACAAAAACTTCCTGAAAAAGAAGTGATTGGTTTTTGGAGAAAAGTATGGCGAAAGTGGCAAAGAGCCATACAGTCCAAATCTAAGAGCTTGCGACCTATTTGTTTTGTCTGATGCAGTGCCAGAAATTGCTTCTGATCTGGAACGATTCAGAAGGGTATGGACTTCTGCATTTGTCACAGAGGTTTCAAACGAATCAACGGATGATGAAAACTCTATTATGAGAAAATTGCTCCCTTCGAGTGGTCAAGTAAATTCACTTATCACAAGTCAATCAGCTTGGCTGAGTGCATATTTTGGGCTTACCCCTGTTGGAGCGTCGGTAACTGCTGGATTGTACTGTACGACGAGATATCTTACTGATATCGGTGTTCGACGTGATGTGGTCCAAGTGGTTGTGGAAGACTTGGTGAAGCAAGGGCTGGGTGCGTAATCCTGGTAAGGACGCGTAGCTCAGGATGAGGGAGAGGCTTCTAAAAAAAGAAATGCCAATCCATGGACCTGACCTGGTTCTCCTTCAATTCCCAAGCAGAAAAGAATCTCGTTGAATGTTGACAAGAACTGAATCTTTGCAAGTGCGGATAGGCTTTTGAAAATGCCGCTGTTTGACATCATGTCGATATGGTATTTTAGTATTAGCACTACAAACTTCAGCTTTTTTTGGTCTATCAGTACGCTGTAGCTGAAAACATTTTGCAAATGTAGTTTGTTGGTGCAATTTCTTCTTCTGTTGGGGGCACATATTGAGTTGCTTCCGGTATTGGACAAATCCCAAACTGCAAACTGAATCAGAGGCAGTTAAAAGCGAATTAAAAACAAATGACTTCATGGCCCAATGGATAAGGCGCTGGTCTACGAAACCAGAGATTCTGGGTTCGATCCCCAGTGAAGTCGTCTTTATTTAGTTGTGTACTTTTTGAGTATACACATAATTTTCTCAGAGATAAAGCTAGTAACGTTTATGGCCTAAGTTGTAGGTCTAAAAAATCTAGTTTTAAACTGAATCATTGGTACAAAGAAGTGAATCACCATAGCTGAAAGAAGAATGTATATCATGGACAAATAAGCAACTACTAGAAAATAATATAAAATCAACCTTCAAACCAGTAGTGTTCGTTACTTTTAGATTGATAATATGAAGTAAAAATTCCTCCCAGTACTGTTTTGGGTTTTGGCAAAAACCACATCTGTTGACAGCCGTTCTTCGTTATTAAATCTAATCTGTCACGGTTAGATACTCGCCGAGCTCGTTTGGGCAACAAGGTTTTCAAAGAGCAGATGTTTTCGACCTCACAATGCAGCCAATAGTGATCTAGTCCTGTAAGCCAGTGGTGTAATATCCGGCCGAAGAAGCATGGATCAAGGTTCCTAACCACCTTGAGACATCGCTTATGCAGATTGAAGAGTATAGCAAAACCTGGTCGGAGATGCTCACTAAAAGAGGATTCCGTGTTACAGGAATTGAATATGGCGAAACATCAATCGTCTCTAGCTTGACCCATACTTGGTCGTGTTTGTAAGCCTCCAGTATTCCCAAGTGAACCTTCTCCAAAGTAGTTGTTGCACTAGTACTTCCTATTACTACTGGTGATTTCTTTTCTAGAATCCCAACACCTAAAAATCCTTTATGCTCAAACAACCGATAATCCCTGGGCATGCCCGAGAATTCATTGTGTCCCACTGGGAGCCGAATATTTTGTAACTTGTGTTCGTGAAGATCAAACAAGAGAATCATATGAAGATCTCGGGTCCTCCAAAACAAAGCTCCTCCTTAGCATGATTTTCCGTTGGATAGTAGTAGGTTGGGAGACTAACTTCTGTCAATGTCCGATAACCGGAGGGAGAATGCTTAGCAATTCATGTGTAGTAGAATTCCAAACATCAATAGTCAGAGTGACTGGAGTAACCATATTTAGAAAACAAACTAAACAATTGCAATATTCACCAAATTCCCATTTAGCAAAATCATATATTCCAATAGTTTTGTGTATGACTGTTTCATGATAATCAATACTATCATCATCAATATTATTATTTTGGTGATCTTCAAGTAATAAGTTTTTGTACAGCATTGAATGATGATGATGCTCTGTACCAAACTTACCATTCATAATGTAAAACACAAGAGATGGGTGTTTCTGGGAATAATTAATCATGTGAGATTTTGCAAAATCTGGGTTTTGATTTATGCAATTGTATATATACTTACTGGTGCAGCTCAATCTCGTCAGAGATTTTATTGGAAGACTTGATAGAAACTACAGAATCATATCTGATGGAACATAAATCCTCTGTTTCTTCTTCTTATTATTATTGATATAATCTTCATCTCCAGCTACTTCTTCTTTTTGATCACTATAACCTTTTTCAGCATCCATTGATACTCTTGCTTTTAGTTCTTTTTCTATCCGAAGGTGTCGAGAGAACTTAAACATGGAAAAATAGAGAGAGAGTCCAAATGTTTTCAGCGTTTTTGTTTCTTCTTTTGATGGATATAGGCTTTGGCCCATCCAAATTTACTCCCAGAGCAGGTCCGTCCAACCCATGAGCAAACTTTATTTACCAACATGCCCCTGAGACTGGGTGGAGGCCTAGGGCTTTTAATGAGTACCCATTTACCCAGAACCGAGATGCACCCGACTCATTTGGTTCCGGTTCCGGGTCCTCATATCGTACCTATTAATAGTTTTGGTAGCCGTCGGGTGGACTCGATAAAGACCCGATATATACGGTCTACTGACATCTACATCACGTTTATTTATTTTTTTAGGATCTGAGTCATCTGGATCTGACCGAAACCACCTGATTCATCTGGATCTGACTCAATGTGTTTGTTTTTTGAGTCAAATCTGACTCATCTATGTGAGTCAATGGTTTGGGTCAATGAGTCAGGGGTATTTTCATACCTGACTCAAATGAATTCGAGTCAATGGTTAGGTATGACTCGAAATAAAAAAAAAACGGTCTGACATCGAGTCAGATCCAGATGCCGAGTCAGCAACAAACAAACACCCTTCCAGCCTCAAAAACTTATCATTTTATGTCTGAAAATAAATTTCTTTTGTTTTTGTTTCGCTTGAGTTTACTCAACTCAACTTCATTTCACTTGTGTTCTGGTCTATTTTCAAGGATTTTCATTTTCTTACTTTGTTTATAGAGATGGGTTTGAGAAGATTTTTCAGATTGTTGTAGACTTGTAGTTGTACCATCCCTGCAATGGGTATTTGTTAACTAAAACAGCTAGTTTACAACTTCAAAGAGGAAAAAACACCTGATTTACACTAGAATAAGAATCAAACATTTGAGGGTATGATAATAATTGAATATTTCAAACAGCGAAAGACGAAACTGTTAGGCCCATAAATATATTGGATTATATTGCATAAACTTTCCCTATTTTAGATCAAAAACTAGATTCGGTCTTTTGCACGATAGACGTCCGAATAACATTTGTGGGAGAGATCCATTAGCAGACATAACATCCTATAAACAAGATATTGGAAAGTCAAAAAATTAGTTTGGTAAATCAATTGATTAAATCGTCTTTTTTTTTCATTCACGAGGAATTGCATATTTCATCCGGACAATATTTGGTTACTTGAAGTAGAAGTACAGTCTGGGAGATGGAAATTTTTTGGTTCTCCTCGAAGAACATCTCTTTTTTAAAACCCATTTTTAAAGAACTAGAAAAAAAACTAAAAGAAAAATACACAAAGTTTTACAAGGTTTAAACGTCTTATAAGAAAAATAAAAGGGTTTATAAAGGGCTCAAAAGAAGAAAAAAAAACTGGGCTCATAAAAAGATTCCTTTCAGAAAAAAGAATAAAAGAGCTTGGCAAAGTAAATCAAATTCTATTAGTTGGATTGAGAAAAGTATATAAATCGAGTGAAAATAAAAAAAATGCTCTAAAAAAATCAGATAGTTCATGAATCGTCCAGTCGAATTAGATGAAGTACTTCTGAACTAGGCTGTATATTTAGAAAATTTGAACCTTTTGATAATCATGTTCACATTTTCTTTAGTGTAACCTTTTAAAAAAGTACAAAAGTATATGCTTATGGTATTGTTTTTATAAATATCTAGGAAATATTTGTGATTTCGCTGGTGGATCAGGTTGGTGCTCAAGTTCCGATGAAGAAAATAAGAGCTTGTAGAGGAGCAACAAGATGAGCAAGAGCATATGGGCATGAAAGAATAATCTTTTCCAGTGACAATCAAAATATTATAAATGGAAAGAAAAAGAACCTTTGTGCTTCAAACCGGAGATGTAAGTTTTTTTTGCTAAATGCTTCGTCCAATGGTAACTTTTTTGCTTGTTCTTTCTGTGAGGTTATTAAATACCAAACTACACGTGGTCCAATACTATGGAAGGAGCATCAAATTATAATAAAACGAGAAACATTGAAACAAAGCTTTATAATAAGTCTTGAAATAGACAGCTTCGTTGCATGACTGACACACAAGTTGCGGGAAAGCCTGACACAGTAAAAGAAACTGACAAACATCGATGCATGAGAGACACGTCTCAGCTGAACAAGTTGCAGAATTAAAGGAACTAAAGCATGAAAAGTCACTTTCAATAGCCACATGTCAGATATGCCATGATTCTAATAAGACTGCAACATTCATCCAAATCCAAAAACAACAACTTGAGTACAAATCCGGAGAAGAAATGCGGGACATCAAGTGAGAAACTAAGGGAAATATGAAGTACGCAAATCAAGTCTTGCGGGAAATACAAATAAGTCTTGCTGGATTACTCTTCGCTCCAAAGACTGGATATGAACAATAAGATGAAAAGTTGGATTGGAGGGACCCATAAAATTGGCTATAAATACCAAACTCTCAAACAGGAATAGGGACTGGAAAAATTTTGGTTAGAATTGGACATAAGGAATAGGATCAGAGCAAAGAGTTTAGGTATGAGACTTGTGTAAATTTCATAGTTCAATTGTTCTTTGATTAACTTGACTTAAATTATATAGCATAACTTCTTTCTGTAACATATAAGGATGAATAAAAATGATACAAATCTTTACCACCCGTGGATGTAGACAATTTGATTGTCGAACCACGTTAAATACTTGTGTTGATTCATGTTATAATTCCTTGTTATTATTGCTAACATCTTCTAAATGTTAATATGTGTTGATTTCATTATAAGATATCTAATTTTACTAGGTTTCTAACTTTAATGGTTGTGATTCAAAGGCCTAGATTTTTGGTAATCACAATTTGGCGCTAGAAACAGGGAATGGTAAAAGAATTTATTCTACCTGTCCAAATCTTCAATTTATAAAACCTTGAATTTTATTACCGATGAAACCTCTTATATATAATCAGGAGTAAGTTTCTTCTTAAGTGATATTTCAAAATTCTACATATAGTTTTTCTTCAAAACTTCTCAATTGATGTTTATATGGAATTAACTGATATGTTCATACACAATACTTCTTTGATTAATACATACCCTTTAAATTAATATTCTTAGATTATTTTATATGATCTTTTAATCATGGGTTTGAAAATTTTGTTCATTAACTTCTATCAAAATATCATGTTTTATAATGATTCTGTAAAAGAGTATATTTCGAAAGCATGAAATTTATGTATCACTGGATCAATTGATTGCATGAATTAAAATTGTATTACAGCTACCAAGTTTTGATTTTTATCAAAACAGTAAAATAAGCTTTGAATTGGATTTTTAAACTTGTTTCTGATATGTTTGCAAAAAATGATTTAATGATCTAATAAAATCTGAGTTAAATTGGAAAGTTGTCTAGCTTTTACGTGATATATCTAATTTTAACTAAATAATTTATATCATTCAAATTGTTTTATATGCATATTACGGATGTTAAAAGTCCATGAAACACATATCTCATTATCTAAGCTCTTGTTTAGAACATTGACAAAGGAACTTCTACGACAACACAAGATTGAACAAAGAAGATATCATAACACATCAAAAAAGATTACATAAATGGAAACAGTTGCAAATAGAACTGTACAAGAACAGGACGTTGACATAAGAAACTTGGGAAATCAGACAATAGAGACTCTTACAGAAAGAGAAATAGTAGAAGAATCCCAAGGACCACAACCCTTGAATGATCAAGCAAACAAACCAGTTAATCAGTCAGCTAATCAATCACACGAAGAAGTATCTTAAAATACGGTTGACCCCATTCATCAACTGTTAGAAGAAATGAATAAAATGCGCAAGGAACAACAGACTTGTGCAGAAAAAATTACACTCTTAACCCAAGAAAACCAAATGCTTAAACAAAAGGCCCAACAGGATGCTGAAGCATCTATAACTAGAATACAGGGGCCAGAGGTGAGCTCGAACATATCCGCAAAACGCAAAGCAAGGGTCAATAAAGATCAAAGGGTGATGTTATTGGAACCCGCACATGACACATATTTTAATTCAAGACAAAACAAAATAAATCAGCGGTATGAACTTGATGGACTAGACTTTGATGATTCGGAGCCACAAAACAACAAATGGCAAAAATATATTGAAGACTTGGAACAAATGAGGGAAGAAATCAAAACTTTAAAAAATAAACAAGAGGGGGGAAGACTTGAAGAAGTGCTTAAAGAGGCCAGCAAAACACCATTGGCTTCACACCTTGCGCATGCGTATATCCCGCATAAGTGTAATCTTCCCATCTTTGAGTGTTATGATGGGACGAAGGATCCAGCGGCTCACTTAAAATACTACAACCGCAATATGACCCGTTGGGAACAGGATGATATTATCATGTGTAGATATTTTCCTTCAAGCTTGAAAGAGTCGGCATTATCATGGTATAATAATTTGCCGGAAGGGTCAATACATTCGTACGCTCAATTGACCCATAAGTTTTTGGAAACATATATGTACAATAAACCAGCAGATCCTGGGATGGACAAGTTATTTGCTCTCGCGTCTTGGGCAGAGAAGTCTATCCGAGACTACATTGATCGATGGCAAGTGATCTGTCAAGCAATAGGGAATGTAACCCCATAAGTTTCTATTAACTGCTACAAATGGGGGATAGCTAACCGCATGAGCCCACTCTTTCTTGATATTCATGGACAAAATCCGAAAACGAAGGGGGTCTCAGGGAAATTATTGAAAAATACGCAAGATTGTAGAATATTCAAAAACAGCATCCGAGAATAATTTCCCAACATCAAAGGGTTTCCAACAGGGCAAATTTTGTAGAACCATCAACAAGTTCCGGAAAGAGGGTTACAGTTGAAAATCCATATATTGAATTTAAGCGAGGAAGGGAGGATGAAGAAAGAAAATTCAACAATCAATTCGAGGACCGAGTTTTTACCAAACTCAACACCCCAAATACGCAAATTTTGAACGCCATCAAAAACAGATGATATTCTGAATGGTCGTGGACGAAAGGAAAGCAGCCATCATACACATAGGGATCAAAAGATTATTGTGAATATCATTGCTTTCATGGCCATCCTACAAACAGATGCAAGAATTTGAAAATGCAAGTTCACAAATCGATTGATATGGAAGAGCTGAAAAAATTTCTTTATTTGCCTAATCCTCCACCAAGGCTCAACATGGGAAAAACTGTAAATATTCACAAAAATAACCGAACTATTAATATGATTTCCTATACTGAGTCGAGTCAATCATCTATAAACGCAGCTATTGACAAGAAGCTGCGTAAAAGGGTTCACAGTCATGAAGTCTTTAAAGTTGCGGGAAGAGTCACAGAAACATGGGAAGAATGGATGGCTTCCCAGTTAACTTTTTTAGCGGACGAGGTTGATCAGGAAGTAGAAACACATAATGATCCATTGGTTCTCACTCTACCGGTGTCTGAATGGAACGTAAAAAAGATCCTCATGGATGGAGGAAGCTTCCTTAATGTGTTATTTTATAGCACATTCCAAAAAATTGGATTAAAAGACGATCAACTTACACCTTCTAACTACACTATCTATGGGTTTAGTGGGTTAGCCTCAAAACCAAAAGGGAAAATTCTACTTGATGTATTAGCAGGACCAATAAGTATTTTAACTAAATTCAGTGGAGTGAAGGCATCCTCTCCATATATTGCCATCATTGGTAGATATTGGGTCCACCAATTAAAAGGAGTGATCTCAACATATCACCAATACTTGCGATTCCCAACACCGCAAGGGGAGATGAAAATAAAAGGAGATCAGAATGTTGCAAGATCTTGTATCTTTGCGAAAACTCACATGAATGAAGAGCGAGTTCAACAACAACAAAATAAAAGGGAAGAATAGAGATAAAAAAGAATAAAAGAAAAAGAATGGAAATTAAAGGTGTGAAGAATGACAACGCTTTGTGAAAAGAATCAAAGCTCCCGCAACGGAATTCAATTCCGTACTCAGCCCATGGCCATTTGCAAAATGGGGAGTAGACATTATTGGATCATTAGTGGAAGGCACTCAAAAAGGGATATATTTGATTGTAGCTACAAATTATTTCATTAAATGGGTTGAGGCCAAAGCTCTTGCTCATATCAGAGATACAGATGTTTTCAACTTTTTATTCGAGAATATAATTTGCAGATTTGGAATTCCGGTAGCCATAGTTTCGGATAATGGACAATTAATTGCAAGGGAACAATATCGATATGCTTTTCGAAGCATTTAATATTCAAAAGAACAAGTTCACTCCACTCTATCCTCAAAGTAACGGACAAGCCGAAGCAACAAATAAGACAATTTCCATGAATTTGAAAAAGACTCTAGATGGTCATCATAAACGATGGTGTGAACAACTTCATAATACTTTATGGGCATATCGCACAACAAGAAGAGAGTCCATGTAGAATCACCATTTTTTCTTACTTATGGAGGGAAGCACTTATTCCAACAAAAATTATTTTACCCACAACAAGGGACAGAAGTCTAGGAAAAGAATTTGAACTCAGACCTAATGCTTGAAAAGTTGGATGACTTATAAGAGAGAAGAGAGGTTACGCTTCAAAGGATGGAAAATTATCAAAAAAGATTGGCAAGAGAATACAATAAAAAAGTGAAGTTGCAGAACTTTGTGGAAGGACAATATGTTCTACAGCAAATCTTGGAATACCAAAGGGATAAAAAAGTAAGAAAATTTTCACCTACATGGGGAGGACCTAATATTATACAAGATATTGCAGGACAAGGTTCATACCACTTACGGAATATGGATGGAGAAATTTTACGGCATCCATGGAACGCACAATATCTCAAACCATATTACCCCTAAACCATCAATGCAATCATATAATAATTTGGCTTCATACTAGGTAAAGCAGAACAAATGCAATCTCTCTATAAAGTCCATGTAAATGTCTATGAGTGTATGACTATTGAATCTTTCACCACAGGGATGCCTAACATGACATTAATTATTGTCTCAGGTACTCTCCATTTCAGGAGGTGCTCTAGGGACCGCATCTTAATTTCCTCCTGGCCAGAAAGAAATTAGACGCGCTATAACCTCAAAGTAACTCAAGGTACAAAATTTCCTTGCGGTTAATCAATATACACTCATTCAATGCACTAAAAATCAATATATATATTCATAAATTATTTTACAGGGGCAAAAATACAAGGCAAAATGAAAGTGCAAGTACAATCTGAAAGAAGGAAAAAACTAAGGTGCGGGAGGATTGGCATTAAAAGGAGGGTTTTCAGGGATTTCCTTGCGGCTATAAACTTTGGTAAATCCATCATCCATAACTCTATCAAGAGTGTTGTTGACCGCTTTAGCAACTCCAACTCGAGCTTCGATCCTCAACCAAGTAATATAAGCCTTTGCGGCTTCAAGCTCCCTCTTGCACTGATCTACTTCGGCTGCAGAATTTTGGACATTCGTTTTCCAAAAAACTATTTTTCCTGTCTCTGAAGCTAAGTCTCGAGCTAAGCTTTCAGTCTTCAGAGTTTCCTGCTTCCATTTTTCCTCGGCCTCTTTGGTTTTAGAGGATAAAAGCTCTAGTTGATTTTGCGCTTCATTAGCCTTGATAGTAGCAAGCTCCAGCTGCTTGTTGAATTCTTCCATCTTAGTATTTGCAGCACCAAGATCTCATTCAGCCTTAGCAGCTCTTGCGGCCGCATCCTTGAAGTTTTCTTCAAAATCTGAAACAAAAACAACAGCTTAATCAATGCGGAAATAATATTCAACTTCAAACATGTAGTAAATAGGATACCTCTTGCGAGGGATTCAAACTCTGCTAATTTGAGGGCCATGGCGTCTTTAGAAACATCAAGGAAGTCATATTCCCCTGAAATTTTATGATAATTGTCCAAAAGTTGTTGAAGCCCTTCACGACATCGATTTAACTCCGTTTTTTTTAATAAACCATCATCCCGCAACTGATTTGATTCATTTGAACACCTTTCTAATTCTTTATGTAAGCAGAAGATATCACTTTCACGCAGGAGAATAGTGTCAGATAGGCTGTAGATTTTAACTTGAGCATTCTCAAGTGCTTTCCATTTAGCATAAGCCTCTGAAGCTGAGTCATCTCTGTCTTTAATATGTTGCGCCATGTACAAAGAAAACTGAGAGTTGTGATGTGACCCGGAACGAGAAATTCCCACAAGGATATTATGACATTCCACACAGAGTTTGCAATTTTCTTCTTTACAATCTCTCAGATCGTGCCCGTGCTTCAAGAATGCAATCCTTAGTCCACAGTAAAGTAGCATTAAATTCATCTTTCTTGCGGATTCTCCATATGAAATCCGGTGCTTCGATTCTGATTCGTTGTACTTCAGTGTGACCAGATTATTCTATTGAGGAGGTTATTAAATCTTGTCTTGATCCCCATATTTTCATTATTGACTTCTAAAACATGATCTGTCAAGCCCCTAACTCTATGTTGCATCCTAGTCACAAGGTCTGAATCCCCCGATGATCCCATAAAGTAATTCAGAAAACAAGTAAATAATTTAAGAAAATTGACGAGATGAAAATAATTAAACCTTGATTTTGAAGATCAAGCAACTGCTGACGAAGTGCATCGTTTTCCCGCTTCAAACCCACAACTTCTTCTTCTACAGCCCTAAATTAGGTTTCCATCTTCATGGATCGTCCTTTAAAAAAATTATAAGTTGTATGTGCAGCACTTTGACCTCGGGAAAGCTGCAATTTGGATTAAAGTTATAAATAGATGAAAATAAAATGAAATATAAGTTTATTAAAACAATAAGAATACCTGCAAGAGAGCTTGTTGTGGAAAATAATACACTTCACCATCTGCAAGCGCAACTGTCTCCGCAAGAGAAGAAGGTCGATTTATGTAGAAGGAGGGGTCGACGGGTTGACCTTGGCCTCTTAGCCAGGCATCTTTCACTGTGTCATACGGTGCAGACTGCATGTACTCCCGCAAGTTAGCAACTGAAGGACTATCCGATTCCACCGGCAGAGAATCGCATAGAATAGATAATATCTCCTTTGACATAAACCAACGAAAGACTTCTTCTTCCCCGTTCATGAGATTTGAATCTCCCGCAATTCCTTTGCCTTTATTCTTCTGCGCGATTTCTTCATTTGTTTGCACTGCATCAGCGACAGCCACGCTTGCGACATTAAATATGGTAGGAGCAGTTTTTACCATAGTGCTTGCTGGTTCATCTTCTACTACTCTAGTATTTGCCGACTCATCTTCCACCGCAGCATGCGCTTGCACACCCTCTTCTACTGAAGCATTTCCCGGATCACCATGAATGGGGGGATCCTCTTTATCAATTGAATTATCTTCACTTGTAGGAGGTTCAAGAAGATCATCTCCGAATATGGGAGAAAGTTGAAAAAGGAAGGAAAGCTCGGGAGCAGCAGCTTGGTACGAAAAATTGACCGCAACATCTGTAGCTTCCACCACAACACCAACTTGGTCCGCAGACTCTTTGTCATCTGAAGTGGCATATTTTGTTCTTCTTCATTTATCTTCGGAATAGAGCTATGCTCAGCTCTCAAAATTGCTTGGCTAGGGGAAGAATTCTGAATTTCTCCCCCTTCTCTATCAGTGGAAGCACGAGGCGTAGCCTTGGATTTCTTCCGACCGTATCAATATACCACAAGAACTCATTAAAATAAAAATCGTAAGGATCATAAGATTTTATTTGAGTAAATCAATACATTTTCTGCTGGAGTTGGGGCTTTGCGCTTAACCCCCGAGTCACCTTTTGCGCTCCCTTCAGTTTGCGGCTATAAAAAAGAAGAAATAATTAAACAATGTTTAAAGCATAATATAAAAGGATAGAGAAAATTTTATGTACCACAGTGACAAGCGGAAAATTGAAACCATCAAAGTTCAACCGCCAAGGGCAGTAAGCATCAAAACGCGTTAGAAGGTTGTAAACCATGTTTTCTTGGATAAACTCGAAGACCCATGGACCTTCAATGATCAGAGGAATGCGTTACCACTTAAAATCATGATCATCTCAGATTTTTTCCTTTAAAGGATCCCGCGTCCCATGAATGAATTTCAACTTGGAATTACAAATCTCTCATAGAAAATGGAATCCTTCACCACCTCTGCGGCCCGGACCAACACTCCACTTTTTATAATTCTTCACAGCTATGTTGTCCGCATATATAGCATGGAAGTTATCGACCGTGTAATGTTTACGTTCCGCAAGGTCGGGAACGTAACAGGTGAAGTTGGTTTTTCCCTTGCTTCGCATGCTACATTTATCCAACACGCGCCACCAATTCCCGTTATATTGGGTAACGGATCGGGCTAAACCATGTTGGGACTTGTTACGGCTTGCGAGAACCTCAAATTGGAAAGAATTCTCGCTCTGGTACAAAGGAAGCTGCAAGCCCGCATCCAATGCTCCCGTAAGAATTTATAACCTACTATTGTTATAATTAAACTCTTTCTTCATCTCCAATGTAATTTCATCTCCTTCATCATGACCGTAGAAGGAAACTTTGAATTGTTAAAGATTGTGTTTCCTTTTAAATTCCGCAAGGTTCATCGGCCTAAAACTCGAATTTTCATTTGACCGCGTATTCTTAGAAGTTGGTTTGTCGGCTGCAACAAGTACATCTACGGACTTTGTTAAGTTGGAAGGTTGAACTCTTGAACTACCAGATTCATCCACCCCTTTCTTCTTCATCACAGTACAGCGAGATGACTTCCTGTTTAAAGGATGATCATCCTGATGAGAAGCATCACCAGCAACTTTACCATCATTATTTCCAGTCATGATAAATTTTTATCTATATAAGAAAATAAGAGAAGATAAGTACACCATGATCAAAAGCAAGAACAAAGAAGAAATGTTACAAAGCAGAAGAACAACAAGATGTTCATTGAATCAAAATACAAACTAGTAAACAAATTTTCTGATTAAGGAAAGAAAAAGATCATGATAGAACAACCAGACTTCAAAACTAAAATATTATCACCATCATCATTATCACCATTCACTCCAACAAATAATAAACAGATCAACAAGAACATCATCAACATCATCATCACCATTGATTACTCTAAAAGATTCAGTTAAAGAAATTGATAAATAAACAAATACATCAGGGAAAAAGTTAAGAGGATTACCTGTATCGAAGTAAAAAACAGAAGGAAAATATGATGATTGAATGAAAACAAAGCTTGATCCCGATGCGAAAATCCTTAATCACAAAAGTTCAGGAGAATGAAAAGGGAATAAGGAATCTTTAAAAAGTTCATAAGAATGAAAAACACAAAAACTTTAAGAAGAAGAAGAAAAATGATATAAAGAATGAAATAAAGGATGTGACTAACATTAAATAGTAAAAGACTGAAACTGACGAACCATCGAAAAGTGAAAGAGAGAGAAACTTTATCAGAGATATGATTTCCTCGAAACCGCTAACTGACAGAAACATGGGGAGAAAAGTTATTGCTAGCGTGAAAATCGGGAAAAATAAAAGCTAAACGTGGGAAGAAAATGTTGCTAGCGTAGAAGTCGAAAGGGTAACAATTATTTTTCCTTTTTCAAATTTTTACCATATGTCAAAATTCAAAAGAAAAAAGGGAAAAATTGTGAGGGTATTAAATCCCAAACTACACGTGGTCCAATACTATGGAAGGAGCATCAAATTATAATAAAACGAGAAACACTGAAACAAAGCTTTATAAGAAGTACTGAAACAAACAGCTTCGTTGCATGATTGATACACAAGTTGTGGGAAAGCCTGTCACAGTAAAGGAAACTAACAAACATCGATGCATGAGAGACACGTCTCAGCTGAATAGGTTGCGGAAAAAAAGGAACTAAAGCATGACAAGTCACTTTCAATATCCACATGTCAGACATGCCACGATTGACCCTAACATCCATCCAAATCCAAAAACAACAACTTGAGTACAAATCCGCAGAAGAAATGCGGAATATCAAGTGAGAAACTAAGGGAAATATGAAGTGCGCAAATCAAGTCTTGAGGGAATTACAAATAAGTCTTGCGGGATTACACTTCGCTTCGAAGACTGGATAAGAACAATAAGGTGGAAAGTTAGATAGGAGGGACCCATAAAATTGGCTATAAATACCAAACTCTCAAACAGGGATAGGAACTGGAAAAAATTTGGTTACAATTGGACATAAGGAATAGGATCAGAGCAAAGAGTTTAGGTATGAGACTTATGCAAATTTCATAGTTTAATTGTTCTTTGATTAACTTGACTTTAATTATATAACATAACTTCTTTCTGTAACATACAAGGATGAATAAAAATGATACAAATCTTTACCACCCGTGGATGTAGACAATTTGATTGTCGAACCACGTTAAATACTTGTGTTGATTCATGTTATAATTCCTTGTTATTATTGCTAACATCTTCTAAATGTTAATATGTGTTGATTTCATTATAAAATATCTAATTTTACTAGGTTTCTAACTTTAATGGTTGTGATCCAAAGGCCTAGATTTTTGGTAATCACACTTTCTTTTGCATATATTAAAAGGGATTGTTAACAATCAAATTAGCTAAATACTTAAAAGAGGCTTCGTACTTAAAAAAGTTTAACGATATGTATGTAGGTAGGTTATTGAAGTTGGGACAACCAAAGGAATACTAGATAGTTAGATGGGGTATGTAATATTAACTCTGTAAACCTTATCCCTTAGTTTAATACTCCTTCTGTCTAAGAATAGATGATTTATTTATTTTAAAATTTTGTCCCACTAATAGGTGACCTATATCATCTAATGTATATTTTTAAAACTATCGTTTTAGTTGATTATTTTTAGTATAAAAAATATGTATAATTTGATAATCATGTTTATATTCGTTACGTAAGTGTTTTAAAATGCTTTTTAATGGTATAAAGTTTACGGATATCTGTGATATATATTTTAAGAAATAAATTATTTCTAAATTTTACTAATTATTATCTATAGGGTATAATTGTAAAAAATACTCAAAAATATTCACCTCTCCTCTTTGCCTTAAAAGTTGTATAAACTTAAACTAGGTCACCTATTCTTGGACGGAAAGAATATATGTTTATTTTATCAAAAAAAATATAATAAACTAGGTTACTAATCTTAAGAACAATAAAAAACCATTAAACTTATAAGATCAAAGATAAGATTCCCTAAGGTAAAATTGATGAAAATTGAGCCAACAAGTAACGTGCTGGAACCTACTAGCTATAACTACTAAAGTGTATGATAATACAAGATTCCCAAGCAAAATGTCACTCTCGAAAGAAATAATTTTTTTTGAAAGGTTTGATTTTTTTATAATAAAAACTGGGAGGGAATCTGTTGGGTCTAGAGTTCCCCATCATGATTCTTATATAACGTTGCAATAACAAAAACATCTCTGTTTTCCCTTTGGAGATTAAAGACAAATTATTTAAAACAAAAACGTAGTTGGGTTTCTATCTTCTTCCTTAGTACAACTACTAATGTAATAACTTAGATTGAATCTTCCTTGAGCTGCTTGATGATACAGCATATTGCAGCGAACAAGATTAGCAATGTCTTCTGCCTATATTTTGACATTTTTGCATTGCAGCTCTTTGGCCCAGTCCATGGCTAGATCCGCTCCTCCTGTGACTCCCCATTCTCCAGAGTATTCTGGATGTCCTCAAGCCCCACAGTAGGCGCCTGTAAAATCATAAGTTGTAAGTCCAGTGAAAAAGTTACCAGCGTCAATATCATTCAAATAGCAGATCTTAATTGTGACTTCAAAACTCCCTACAGAGTTAGTTTGCTGGAAGTTAAAAAAAACTTCAGAGCTAACTGGAGAGTAAAGAACATTATTAAGGATGTGATTTGGTAGATGATGCACTCTATTATGAGAGCACATATGATGTTTAATGTTGTCAGCAGTAACCTTGCAATTATGCACTTGTTTTCTGAAGATATAGTCACATCTTGCGTTACATATGAACCAGCATATGGTTGCATTAATACAGTTCTCCTGTTTGGTTATCTCATTAGACTGGAAACAAGAAGTGAGCCATCTGAGGAAGGAGTTACCATCCTCAAATTTTGCATGGTTCATCCTATACAATTCTTGCCAAACTGCTGTAGCAGCTTTGCAATGAAAGAATAAATATGACATATCTTCCTCCTCATATTTGCAAAATTGACATATAAGATCCAGTTAAAGAGTTGAACATCATCCTTATACTTCATATTCATATTTTCCTGATAAAGGGACTTGACAGTGAAGATTCCGGATTCAGTTAGCTGCCACTGAACTTGATCTTCCTTTCCAGGATGGGTGGCAGTATCATGGATTTCTCTGGCTTCAGCAGGGGAAAACTAAGCAGCAATCTTTGTTCGGTTCCAAGACCCATCTTCAAGGAGAAGATGCTCTACTATGAGAAGATCTCTAGGACAAGTAGCATATTTGTGAAGGTGAATAAGGTTGTTGTCAATCCACTTGTCCTCCCATAAACTAATTTTTTTACCATCCACGATCTTCCTTTTGATGTATTTGGATATTTGTTATACCCTCCAGCATACCCTTCAATATCCAAGAATCCCCAACTTTGGGAGTAGTATCCAGGTTGAGAATATTTCTTCCTTCCATGTATTTGGCATGCATTAACTGACCCAAAAGAGAATTTTTGTCAGCTTATAGTCTCCATCCTATCTTAGTTATCATGACATTATTGAACATTTCAATATTCATAAACCCAAGACCCCCCCCACCCACCTCTCTTGGTTTGCAAACTAAGACCCAAGCCTTTGGGTAGTAACCCTAACGTTGGTCAATGTCTTTTCCACATAAGAAACTCTTTGAATCTTGTTTAAGTCCTGACAAGTTTGTTTAGGATTTTTGAAACAGTTCATTTGGTAGATGCTGAAGGTAGGGGTGACAACTTTAATCATGGTGGTTCTTCCTGCAACATTCAAAGTAGTGTTTTTTCAGCTAACCATCTTGAGTTTGAGTTTATCCACACAAGGTTGGAAGGATTTAATTTTGTTTTTGCGTATGAAGAGAGGAACCCCCGAGTATTTGTCATCAAGAATTATCATTTGCACTCTCATAATGTTGCTGATATGTGACTCCAGTTTTTTATCCATATTTTTACCGAAAAAAGCTCCAGATTTATTGAAGTTTATAAGTTGACCTGAAGTAGCGTTGAAGATCTTGAAAATATGTACCAAGTTTTGGCTCTCAATCTTGTTAGCTTTGCAGAAGACCATACAATCATCTGCAAACAAGAGGTGATTAACAGATGGGGCATTCTTGTAAATTTTTATTTTAGAGATGAGACCCATATTTTCAGCTTGAATCAGATTTCTAGACAGAGACTCCATGCAGAAGAGAAACAAATATAGGGATAGGGGGTCTTGTTTTCTAAACCCCCCATAATGTTTGAAGAAATCAATGGGTACCCCATTTAGCATAACAGCAGAGGTATTGGTGAATATGCAGTGGTAAATTTTGTTGCACCACTTTTCATTGAATCCCATCTGTTTCAGAATGGCTAATAGGAATTGCCAATCAACCCTGTCAAAGACCTTACCATATCAATTTTGATACCCATTGTGCCGTTTTCTCCTTTTTTACCACCCTTGGATCTCATGTAGTGGATTATTTCATAGGCTATGGTAATATTGTCAGCAATTTGCTTGCCAGGCACAAAAGCAGATTGGTAAGGAGAAATGATTTTGTTTAGGAAAGGTTTAGTTCTTTGGGAAATCAGTTTTGATATGATTTTATAAGTAGTGTTGCAGAGGCTAGTGGATCTGAAGTGGCTTGGAGTGAAAGGATTATCAATTTTAGGTATAAGGGATATAAACGTTGAGTTCATTTCAGTGAGGAGGTGGTCATATTTGAAGAAATTTTGAACCATCTTGACAATGTCATCTCCCACAATATCTTAGTTGCCTTGAAAGAGATTTGGAGGGAAGTCATCTGGGATTGGGGCTTTGTCTCCAGCCATGCTAAACAAAGCTTCTTTGATCTCAGTGATCTCAGGGATTCTATTTAGAATGGAATTATCATGGGGAGGTATAGTTGTGGGTATGAGGTTGATAACTTCATGGTTTAGGGATGTGTTCTTAGCTAAGGCCATCTTGGAGAAGTGATTTGTGAAACATGTGGTATTCTGTTGTATCAGTTAGCCATCTTCCAGCATTATCTTGAATTGTGTCAATTTTATTTCTTCTCATTCTGCTTTTAGTAGCTTTGTGAAAGAAATTTTTGTTTCTATCCCCCAATTCAATAAACTGGTCTCTACTTTTGGTTTTCCAGAACTTCTCTTCAATGTCGCTCCACTCATGAACTTTTTTCCTAGCTTTGATAATCATTTCTCTTATGTCATCCTTGAAGTAGTGATTGCAGAGCCATTCCAGATGTCCAGTACAGTTTTCTAAATTAGTTTTGATGTTGCCATAAACTTCTTTATTCCACACCCTAACTTTGATCTTTATGTCTTTGAGCTTTCTAGCAATTATGTAAGCAGAGGATCCAGAATGGTTCTTTTTCCAACAATTAGCATTAATTTCTTTGCACCCTTGGTGATCAAGACAAGAGCCAAAAAAAAAATTCTTATTCATAGAGAATAATAATGAAATCACCCATCACTAACCATGGTAGATTGTTGGTTTGTGCAGTATTTTCAATCCTGACCCATGAATCAATCTTTTTTTATAATTCATAGGGGCTACCATAATAACCAGTAAAGAGCCAAGGAGTGCTAGAGATAGAGCTGATAGTAGCATTAATATGATTCAGGGAGAAATCAATGATTTCCACCTTGATAATGTTTTTCCATATTAGTGCTAAGCCACCAGTTGTGCCCACAGCACCTCCTGGTTCCACATACCAAAATAATTCCACATTAAGACTCTTCATGATTTTCCTAATCCCTTCTTTCTTTTGTTTGGTTTCAGAATGAAATAGGCTATCATGGTTATGTCTATTAAGGAGTTTGTTCAGGTAGTTCTTGGTATTCCTAACACCCAGATCTTGACAATTCCATGCCATAGAGGTGAAGAATTGCCAAAAATAAATAAATATCAATGATACTTTGAAGTGTGCCTCCTAAATTTGGTAGTGTGTTTAGAAGGGATCACAACAATGTGATAAGAACATTCAATATCCAGAAAACTATAACTAAAGTGGAAACTACCACCAGTGATCCGAGGACCATGGAGATGCACATTAAATGAAGCAGTATAAAGGAGAGATTAGAGAAAAGGTGATAGATAAATTTACCATAGTGTTGTTCGAAGATGACTCCAGGAAACTATTTGGCATCCCGTTCTCCCCAGTCGCCTTCACCCTTTGATCCTCAATCTCACCTTGATCCTGAACTATACCAGAGGCGTCTTTGGGTTTTTTGTGGAAGGTGAAATTCTCCACATGCTGCATTAGCTTCCTTTTTGGGTCATGGCTAGCTCTACTCTTTTTGGATTTGATACCACATAGTTTTGAGAACGTGTGGTTTTTCTTTCTCTGCTCCCATATTTCCTTTTTTCTCTCACTCATCTTAGCATCCATTCTTTCTTTGATTTGGGAGAGAGTGGGAAGGAAATCAAACTGAAAACAAATCAGGGGTTTAAAGGTAGGGAAAGGGTTGGAAATGGGTTGACAAGTAGATAGTGGTTCTTGTTTTTTTCCTTTACTTTTAGCATCCACTTTCAAATTGGAGACTTTCTTTTGGTTGGGGACCAAATTTTTTTTTTCAAAGTATATTTTCTTGTTTCGAATTTGGCAAGCAAGCATATCAGGATTGGGAGTTGGATTCTGTTAGCCTGATCCAAAGATGATGCCCTCCTCCCCACCATTAATACTCTTACCAAAATTAAAAATAGCTTGGGCTAGCTCCTTCTTTTTAGCAAGTTTCATCTTGATTTCAAATTCCATTGAAACATCCTTATCATAGTAGGATTTCTGGATGGGGGCTTTCCTAGTTATGAAACTTTTTGGGTTGGGGTTAAGCCTTTCAATAGGCATGATATTTGTGGTAGATGATTGAGAGCTAGTGTTGGTGAGAGCAGAGCATGGGGGACCAGTTTGATCAAGAATTCTGCAAACCTTACAAAACTTAATTCCATTGAGAGTATATGCAAATTCCAGCCAGTGAAAGGTAGTGGTGGAATCGAAGTTCCATACTTAAGAGGCCTGGTGACATTAATGGTGAGTTTAACTTCCATCTTTTTCTCTTCCCTGTCCCTTCCATAAGGTCTTCTAGCATCCTGAAAGGTACCTGCTGTCCTGAGGATGTTTCTGATGTCATTTATGATATGAACAAGAATTCTCTTGATAAGATCCAAATCATGACACTAGAGAAAGATTCCTCATCAATGAGATTTATGCCACCAGAAGGAACCTCCACCATAACTATGAGCTTGTCAAACACACCTCTAATTCCCCCTCTTCTAAGAGTTAGATAGTCTTCTTCATTAGTTAATCTCAGAGTAAAGAAATTCCTTCTTCTGTTCCATATTTCCACCTCAATTCTGCCATACATTTCCCAATTTGCATTAATGAAGTTGCTCACCCTGGTTGTTTCAAAAAAAGTATTGCTGCATCAATTTCTAATGAAAACCCATTTGCAACCCAGTTCTTTTCTGGTTTTGATATTGTTTTTGTTGAGAAAAACCTATGGGAAGAGGTCTTCAGGGACAATATGAGCAGAATTCATTTGGTTAACAAGATTTTCTATTGGGTTTTTTTGAGAATTGAAGGAAGAGGCCATGTTGATGAAATTGTAGATTAGTAATTTGAAAGAAGAGGGTGGAGACTCAGTGTTGTTAGGGTTTTGGTACTTAATAACTTAAATTTGAATTGAGATCACGGAATAGCCAACAGAGTACAACTAAAACAGGTATATGAAGTTGGTGTGTCCTTGTCCTATTTCCCCTCTAATACGGTCAATCCAGCTCAAGAGTCTGTTATCCGTTGTAGGGAAATGTAGCATGTGAGATTGACCAGCTTTGAAGTGTTGAATTTGTTTAGCTTTGGGAAATAGTATCCTGGGCTTATTCCTGCAATAAGAACTCTTACCATCTTCTCTTGGGTTAATCGGCCCATTTTGGGCAAAAAATTGTTCAATTTTAGGAGAGACTGGAACAAAGAATTGGCAGAAGTTTACCGTGGCAGGGGCCTGGTGAACAAAATTACGGGAGAATTTGGTGTACCAAATTGTCGTTGTTACCTTACTATAATCTGGAACCAAACAAGTATCCCAAACCGGGACCAGGATAAAGGTGATAAACCCATATGAAAGGCAATCCAGATATTTGTATTTGTCATACTTTTCATTATGCTTATTATAACAGTAGAACATATGAGGCTTAGATGTCTTGTTCCCAATAAAAGTATTGGCCAAACATTGCATACTGGGGTAAATGCAAATATACTGGAAATAAGCCTAGGTTGCACCTAATTCCTCATGAATAGAAGTTAGGTCTTGGATAAGGTGCAAAGGCCCAGGAAAACAACCTCTATGATGCGACTCTATCAGTAGGGGTATTATTCCTAGTGATAGCCAAAAGACGCGCATGTTGGTGGTTGCAAGAGTTAGGCATTAAAAGCTCAATGGATTGCACAATAATCCATATAGAGAGATTTAGATTAACCACCACAGGGGTTGATGGATAGATACTTAAAGTTTTTAATTTTATTTTAATAACTTTTATCTTAAAGCGAAGATCAAGCATATCATTAACTTTTATTTTAAAGTTTTTAATTTTATTCTATTCATCTTCCTCTTCCAATCCCTCAGAGCGAAGATCAAGCATATCATTAACAACCAAAGAAAATGGATACAATGTTTAAATTTCTTTTTGTTGATCATCGTGGCATATGCTTTGATATTCCTGAGCTTTTGCTCGAGGAGGAGTATTCCACTAATTGGGAAGTAGAAGATGCTGGAGAAGATGATGGGACGCAGGAAAGGGAGGAAGAAGATACATATATTGATATTGATAGTATTGCTGATAGGATATACCAGGATAGGGTTGACAGCCACATTTTCTTTCTTGATCAATTTGATCAAGATTATTTTACGGATGTTGATATATTGGAACCACCAGAGTATGGTTCTCCTGTCCCAATCCATCTCTATCTTGATTTTACTGCTAATAGTGATGAAATCATGGAGATGGTACCTTCCCTTCATGAGCCTTATCGACCTCCAGGTTTTACTCATATAGTGGCAAAGGTATACAGGCTCAAGAACAAGGGTAATGTTAAGATGGAAAAGGGGGAGTGTTCTGGGGTAAAGAAGATACCTGCACCCGTCTTTGATTATGGCTTTGATAGAAGGTGGGTTAGCAGTACTAGCACTGCTTCTGAGGGGTGTGGACCTAGCGTGATTGATCCTGATCAGCCTCTTGTGTTCGCTGGTACCTTGAATAGCTGGTTCAGAGTGTCTAAATTTGCAATTAAAATAGATGGTGGTAATGCTGCATTGCCCAACCGATTTTTGGTTGGTGATGCAGCCATTGGATTCCAGGAACATGAACGCACAGAGAAGAATTTGAGGTTTTCAGGTGCAATTGTTTCCCTTGCACCTGGGTATCCACCTGCAGACAAGAGAATAGCTAACATGCCAGCCGAAGGGGAAAGAAATGTACCTCAGGAGGTAACAGGGGAGGTCCATATGGAGGTGGAGGTCGGAGAGAATCATGTTGCAAAAGAGAGATGCATGTTACACCACTTGATCATCCAGACATCCCCCACACCCCACATCCACCAATTTCCACTGCAGTACACCTTACTCGAAGTGCAAAACGGAGAATGAAGGAGAATGTAGCTCCAGTCTCTAGAAGAACCAGGAGCCGTATCAACCAGCAGTGAGATGGGATACCAGATGATCGAGGTGTTACACGGAGGTATACTTTTCTTCTGTTTGTGAGGGCTAAACTGAATTATAAAGATCTCCAGGGAACTTAGAAAAAAGATTGAAGTTCTTTTATTTTTTTGTATTTAAAATTGATATTAGCACTAGAGGCTAAACAATATATGTTTTGATAATTTGGCATGTAATATGAATTGACTCTCTGGATGAGGGTGATATTATTATGGATTTTGAAATTGATGATGCTAGGATCTTCATAGTAGTCTTCATTATATCAGAAATAGGGTTGAATATTTATCTCTGAATGAAGGTTTTCAGAATTGAGAAGCATATTAGTCAAGAGGGGTATCCAACAACTCTGCAGTATGCTGGGGATAAGAGGATATAAGATTTAATCATAGAAATTTTCCAAAATAAAATTATTTGAACAGTAATTAAGATTCTTCGAAAGGGATTTAGAAATAGTCAGTTCTTTTAATTTTAAAATAGAAATTCTTTTTAATAGGACAGTGGTAATTTTTTTAAAAGGATAATAAGTAGGGTGATAAGAATGAATATGGGAACAATTTCTAGAAGTAGTAATGACTTTTATTAGAACGTTAACTTTAAACAAAAAATTATACAGTAGACAAGATCAAGGTAATATTCATCAGCGGATATTCACCAAAATATTTAACCAAAATGTCGATCAACAAACATTGTTTAAAGAATTTTATTCAGTTTTGGTAGACCATAGTAGGACTAAAAACAAAAGGAAGTTCTTGGATACATTTGTATTTGTTTACCAACACCATATATACTAATAAATCATATGTACGTCACCGAATAACTTCGAATCCTGTTAATGTTCTCATCATAAATATGGGTTCAATTATCGTCGCTATGGAAATATGTTGCTTTCCAAGTAAAATGACAAACGACCTTATTTATTTATTTATTTTTTTATATTTTTTATTATCTTTTAAGTTTTTGATCTCCTAAATTATTCTTTTTTCCATGAGTTCACTCTACTTTTCCATCCCCACACCCGTATATAAAGTATAAACTCCCCCAATCTATTTTCAACTCACTTTTTTGTACAGGCCTTTAGTTTTCACAAATTTCAACGTATTTCCCATACTCACTCAAATACACTGAAAACAGATACTGCTTATTCCCAATGTAAATAATTATTGCTTTAATATAAGTTAATGAGACACTAATTGGATATCTATTAGAATGAATATCAATATGGAGATTGGTGCGGATATCAATATGGTTTTAACTGTGCCGATGCAAGAAGAACAAATAAACCTAGACACTGTTAGATTCAAATAAAAAATTAGAAAAAGAAAATATATTATTGTATTGCAATTGTAAAAAACGAGAATATCTAGAGTTGCAGAGCCAAGGTAAATATTTAAGAGTAGATGGACAAATCGATTTTAAACCACGAAAAGATGATAAACTATTATCTAATTTTTTTATAAATGTGTATATTCTGATCAAGATCTTCAACATCGATCTCGCATGTGTCACAACTACTTTGGAACATGAAAAAAAACCCAAAATCCATATCTAAAGTGGATGAAAAGAGTAAATATTTTTATTTTATCCTGCCTATAAGATTATTAATATATTTAACTTGAATCACCGGTACCAACACCATCATCCAGTGACTTTATCATTATACTATAGGAATATTGGCTTGGTTAATAATATATTTATGTTGCATAATTCATCAACAACTAAATCCAAATGTGACTAACAAAGAAGGATAAGAATGCATAAATAGGAGATGAGGAGAGAATTATTAATTAGATGCTGATATGTAGCCAACTAGGTACATAAACAAACAAATAGAAAATGGGGTCGCTTGATTCTCCCCTTTTATTGCTAAATTGATGGCGTTAGGCACTTCAAAACTCCAATAAAAGTATATAAACCCTTCTCCAGCATTGTACTAATAAACTTGGGTCATAAAACTAGTAAACTTATTTTAGATCCAGTAATAGACAACATGAAGGTTGAAGTAATTTCAAAAGAGAAAATCAAACCTTCTTCTCCAACTCCACATCACCTTAAAACATACTCCTTATCATTTCTTGATCAGCTTGCTTTGCCAATTTATTTCCCTCTCCTTCTTTACTACTCAAGTGGAAATGACGACCCCGCCGAGTCGAACATTGAGACGGCCCATAAGTGTTGCAGTGTAGTTAAGAAATCCTTAGCTAAAACGTTAACTAAATTCTATACATTGGCTGGTAAGATCATTGATGATAGATTTGTAGAGTGTAACGATGATGGTGTTGATTACTTGGAAACCGAAGTAATTAATTGTGAACTCTCTCAACTTATTCAGCACCCAAATATCATGCCTGAACGTAGGAAGAAACTCCTTCCCTTTAATCCGAATACGCCGAATTCCGTTACACCTCCCACACTTCTATCAGTCCAAGTTAATTGTTTTAATGAATGTGGTGGAATTGTGATAGGTTTGTGCATCTTCCACAAGTTAGCTGATGCATCTACGTTGGTCACTTTCATCAACGACTGGGCTAATATTGCTCGTGGAATTGCTGTTGGTGACCATGATAAGCAAACTAAAGATCCAAGTTTCTCTCTGCAACCCCTATTTCCACAGAGAGACAGAGACTCAACGAGTTACAAACCGCCCTCCGCATCGATTAGGAGAGACGAACCACCTGTGACGAAGAAATTTGTGTTTGAAGGTTCAAGATTAGCTGACCTCAAGAGGAAAGGACTCTCCTACGAAAATGAGGACGATGTTCAAGATCAATACCAGCCGACTCGTGTTGAAGCTGTATCGGCTTTGTTATGGAGGTGCATCATCGATATGGATCAAGCCAAAAACAAGGAGGTTTCTTTGGTAAGGGATTGCATAGCAGCGCATGCAGTAAACATGAGGTCGAGAATTGTTCCACCATTGCCACCAAACTCCTTCGGCAATATGACTTGTTTGTCGGTTGCACTACACACCTTTAAGAATACTGAGAGCACAAAGAAGAACGATCAGTACTGCCACAACATTCTGGCAGGAAAAATTAGGGAGTCTATGAAGAAAATCGATGGAGAGTATGTAAAACAACTGCAAAGTGCCGATACGTTCTCAAATGCCTTGAAGATCATAAAGAATGAAAATAGTTTTCCAAGTGGTTTAAAACCGTTGATGCTGAATTTCACTAGTTGGTGTAGGTTTCCAGTATACGAAGCAAATTTTGGCTGGGGAAAACCAATATGGGCAAGCATTTGTACACTTCCTTGGAAGAATATGGTTTTGTTAATGGATACTAGTTCAGGAGATGGAATTGAAGCATGGGTAAGCTTGAGTAAAGAAGACATGTATGAATTCGAACGTCACGAGGAACTTCTTGGATCTATCTCTTAGTAATTGGGATGCCAATAAAATGGATGGAGTATTTGTAATAATCGTCTCTGTTTTAATCTGTGAATGTAAGCAGCAGCTATTGTCACTTAATCTATCTGAATCGATCCTTTCATTATTTGTTTTCAATGTGCTCATCTGCCAGTCTAGCTCAGTTGGTAGAATAACCTTGTGGTCGTGGGTTCGAGCCCCAAGGTGGGCGTGTTTTTTTCCCAGATACTTTTCCATTTTTATTGGTGGTTTATGTGGGTGAAAAGAACTTTTCGGAACAAGGAGATAATAAATAAATAATTTCAATTGCATTTATAACAAAATTACATGAAAATTGGAAAATGAACCAACTTAAATCATTTGCAGACTGACATGAAAGAGCAGAATACAAACAGCTCACTACCACAATTTGTTTGAGTAATATCCCTACAATAAATCAAATCAAATATCATAAAAATACTCTTTAAAAAGATTCATATGATAATCAGACTCCAATGCAATAGTTAAGCAAAAGCCATCACTTCCCGGTGGGTTTGGAGCCACCATAGATCGACCCGCACATTTTATTACACCCGGACCCATATAATTTGGTTTTCCCCACCCAAAATCAGCTTCATATATTGGCAGTTTAACCCAGCTTGCATTGCCCATATTGCAGCCCTTAAATGTTTGAGGACCTTTGATAAGGGTACTGATATCGGGGTGGGTTTCCAGAAAATCAAGGGCTGACCTAAAATACTCATTGTTCCCAAATGTCCTTATTGTCTCGTGTATTATGCTCACGGCATAACTTAATGGTTTTGAGATAATATCACCTGCAAATGCTCTTGGTGCTAAATCCAATATGGAGTTCCCGAAATAACCATCTGGAAGAGGAGGACTTAACCGTGAATGACAATCTAATGGAATTGATATCATGGTTTCTTGATCGTCTTTGAGTTCACGTGCTTTACATGAACAACGCCATATGTGTCCTGCCATGACTTCGTACGTACTGAACCGAAACTCATTCTTATTGCATTTAGATTTGAGTTGATTGGCCTGCGTGGTTGAGATGTTGAGCTTGGCAGCTGCAATTTTGGTGTTTGATAACGCTGCAGCAGATTGTATGTTCAAGGAAGGTGGTTTATGTTCCATATGTGGGAAAGATACTACTGGCGGGTTACGCGCTTGTAATATGGTTCGATCAAAGAATGGGACAATTTTAATGCCGTCTACTCCTCGACTGAGATCTGACCATGTATTGACGAAGTTAACTCCGGAGACTCCATCAACTACTATATGGCTTAATGATGTACTTAGACAAACACCGCCGCACTTGAAATGGGTTACCTGTATTAATATAAAAAAATTGGTGTCATAATTTTCACCAAGTGGGAAAACAATTTGCTATAATTTACTTATTATATACTATATACAAACCTGAACCAAAAGGGGTGGATACAAAGAAATATCGTCATCATCATTGACAAGATTAGGAACTAGAGGCATAAGTTGTTCATTTGGTGTGAAGTCGCCGAGATCCTCGATGCATGAATCTGTTTCCGCCTCTATAAAAGTTACACCTTCACCGGTGCAATCGATTTCAGATCTACCTGACTCATTTCTCCTCAATCTCCCAGCAATTGGGTAGTAAGTAACGAGAGCTTTGCTTAAACCATCTTTCAGTATAGTAGCGTTAAAGAAATCATCATCAGCACACAAAGAAGAACCTTCTATTAACGCTGGACGCTTGTAGAAGTACACAGTTTGTACGTGTATGTTAAATAGTTGGTCGATATTTGACGTCCATAAACACACTTTTGGTGTTTCTTCTGCCGGTTTCACTACAGATGACTCTCTCACTCTAACTTTCACCATACCTATTGCCTAGAAACGACACCTTCATGCATAAGAAAAAGGGTTAAGAAGATTAGTCCATATTCAGAAAACCACACATCTATCGAAATTCTAGAAAGAAAAGTTCACTTAAAGAAAAGAACACCAAAAATGTTCAAGAAAGAAAGAAGCAGAGAAAACTAACCGTAATTGATAGGTACGTATTGAGGTATAATTATACAATGCCATACTTATAGACTAGTTAATAGGTCGACTAGGCCATTGTTTAGTGCTTAGATGGGTTTGGTTTTGCATTAATGGGAGAAGGAATTTATGAGCCAACCATATTGAGTAAAGAGCTCAACTAACCATATTGAGTAAAGGCTTAGGCTTCTACCTCGAAGAAACCATTCTCTATCTCCACATAATAATAATAATAATAATAATAATAATAATAATATTCACATATGAATAGATCATATTCATTAATTCTTCTTCTTGAGTATGCTGCGGTGGATATAAACACACGACCTTCATTTTTGAAAGAACTTTTTGGGTGGTTAAGGTTTGGGTGGGTACAGTATAGCTTGTCGATAAGAATGTTTGCCCCATAGGAATTTCTCAACGCATATGTGTGGGCCAGTGTCATTTAGTATTTCTTTTCATATGACGTACAATTAACAACACACCTTATATGTACCTGGATGTGTTAACAACACAAAGAGATATTTTGTACGTGGTTTTAAGTTTTGATACGTTTTAATGATTGGGTTTTAAGTTTGTCTAATTTAATGTTTGGATCCCAAACTCGTTAGTTAAACCGTTTTAAATTAATATTTTTAAGTCAGTCGTAACTTGTTAATGTCTAATGCAGTTAGTTTTACATAGGGTTCATGTTATTCATGGTCAGACAGTTGAATCACTTCTATCGAAATGATTTGATTTAATTTGACTGACGCGTTTGGGACTCAAACATTAAATTGGACAAACTTAAAGTCCAAACACTAAAACATACAAAAACTTGGGATCCAAACATAAAATATTTCTTAATAAAATGAAATCACTTTAGTATTTCTTTGTTTTTTCTCATCTAGCTACGTATTTACTTTCTCTAGGGTTTTTCTTTTCCGATAGGAAAGAACTTATATTAAAACAAAATAACATACTAGGAGTTTAGTTTCACTTATAAGAATTTTTAACTAAAAAAACATAAGGGAAATTTCGATTTGGTCAATTTATGTCCGGGACCACATCAGTTTCAGTTTGGTCCATAATTACTTGAAAATGTTAATTTGACCAAACTAACCTTCCATACATGTTACCGCCTAAAACCTAAATACACTTTTTTACCTTCCTAATGCATCATAACTTCTCTAACTTCCTTCCCAACTCTCTATCTTCATTTTCCCTTCCAAATCTCTTCATATTCTCTGAGAAACAGAAAATCCATTCGATCTCAGATCTTCCTTCCATATTCTTTGATCATTCCCATCTCTAACTTCTCAGCAACTGTCAAATAAGATAATAAGAAAAAATCATCAAATTAAACTTAAAAACGAACCAGAAAAATAAAGAAATCAACGAAGAAAACAAAGTTTAAATAAAAAAATAAAGACGAAAACAAGTAAAACGTTGCAGTTGAAGAAGAATCAGTTTCTGAAAGAGGAGAAGAAATCCCAGAAAAATCATCGAAGAAAGGTATAGAAGTTAACCTAAATGTCAAAATCAAAGTTCATTTTTGATGTTGCATGTTCTTCTGAATGATAAATGGTCGAGTTTCATCTTAAATCTAGATTTTGAAGTTCATTATGTCATTCTTGTGTTAACAAAGTTCATTTTATTTTGATGAACTCCGAACTTTTGATGGTTCATTCTGTTAAATGAGCTCCATGTGTTGGTCCTCCTTGCCGTGGATGGAGTTCATTTTAGAGAATGAAGTAAAAAAAAGTGTTAGCACCATAAATATGGATTCTAGTGTTCAAATCATGTTAAATGAACTCCATGTGTTGGTCCCCCTTGCTGTGGATGGAGTTCATTTTAGAGAATGAAGTAAAAAAAAAAGTGTTAGCACTGTAGATATGGATTCTAGTGTTCAAATTCTGTTAAATAAACTCCAGGTGTTGGTCCTCCTTGTTGTGGATGGAGTTCATTGAGTAGAATGAAATTATAACTTTACAAATACTTCTGTTGTTTTGAGAGTTCATTCTATATAATGCACACTTAAGTGTTGGTCCTTTATGCGCTTAGAATTCATTGTATAGAATGAACATTGAACTTTTCAGATGCCTTTGTTATTTGAACGTTCGTTCTGTTCAATCAACTCCAAGTGTTGCTCCTCCATTAAAATTGATTGCCATTATAGATGTTTATTATTACAGTTAATTCTATATAAAATGAAATATTAATTACTTTTTTCATTTTTTTATGTAGACAAGAAGATAAAGTGTAGCTTTGCCGCACTCATTTCCCTTACTAATGGTATTAAAGCATTAAAAAGATATGAGCAAAAAAAGTTGTTGAGTCAGAGTCCATTCTGGAATGTTATAATGTATTTCTGGAAGACAATCCAAACATTGTTGGTTCATAATGGATTAAGTCAACAAAAGCCATTAAGAATCTATGTAATGCACACAAGTTTGATGTTGAACAAGGTAATGATATGTTCACATTCAAAGTAAAGAAGAAACCATACATTCTTATGTCTTCTCCAAAAGAGTTCTCAGTCATATTTGGGATTCCATGTATCCCAGGAGGAGGAGTAGAAGAAAATTTGTTAGATTCAAAAAAATATGACAGATTATAAAACTGGAAAGTTCTAAACAAAGAAATGCTGATATAAGAAACACTGATTTGAAAGGGGAAATCGTTGAGTAAATTAAGAGTAAACAATCTAATAAAGATCTTATTAGAAAGTTTAAACTTATTGTCTTGTCAACAATATTTCTTACTACTGGTGATGGAGTTTTCATCAACACCAAGTGCATAGGTTTCCTAGACGCAGAAGGTAGAGATCTTGGCCACACTTGATACACAAGCATTTTTTTGAAAGCTTAAAAAGAGGTTCTACTGAAGGATGTTACTTATAATTGTTGGTGAGATGAATAAATATTACATATGAATTGTATATTTTATTTTTAATTTATTCATAATTATTACTTATGCCTACAATTCTTATTTATAGGTTTGGTTTGCTGAACATTCAACGAAAATACAACCCAGGTAGAAGATACAAAAAACAGAGGACGATAAAATTTACCGTCCCAGATTTGGAAAGTGGAAGATTGACGGCATTTGCAAACATTTGGAAATGAATGTTTCAGAATATGGAGGGGTAAAAAATGAACTCTAAGTACTTTTATAGTTTGATAATTCATTCTACACAGTGAACTAAAAAAGTGTCGTTTTTAAAGATGGATTTCATTTTGTGGAATGAACTCTGCCTCTATGCTTTTGAAATTGGAGTTCATTATGTGGAATGAACTCTGCCTAAATGCTTGTGAAATTGGAGTTCATTCCACATAATAAACTCTGCCTCTTAGCTTTCCTGAGTTGGAGTTCATTCTGTTGTTGAGAGTTAATTTTGTACAATGAATTTCAGGTGTTAATATTCTTTTGTGAAGATTGAGTTCATTGTGCAGAATCAAAAATCTTAATTTTTATTTACTTAAAATGAGTTTACATTTTGTATATATGCAGCTACCACAAGGATTCATGGAAGCATACACTGTGGTTAAGGACAAACTACTCAATCAATAAATCCCAAAGACAAAAGAAAAGTTGTTTCAGCAAGAGTTCATGGGTGTGAGCACTCAGATAGAACTTTTGAAAGTTACTCACCAGGAAGAACTAGAAACCTTGAGATCTAAGCATGCTGAAGAGATCAAGAAGTTGAAAGAAAAACATGCTGAAGAGATGGATGATCTTCTGACCAAACAAGAACAGTCATCTTTTGAATCAAAGATGGAAAGTCTTGTTATATACTTGGCTTCAAAGAAATCTGAAGTTGATGTTTTCTTACAAGAAGGAAAAAATGTGATAAAATAAATCACAAAAATAATTGAAAAATTCTTGCGTCAAGCTTTCAGCATTGAACATAAAAGTTCATATGTGATTAAAAATGCTTGAAAACAAGAGGAAATGAAAGATGTTGTAAATTTTGGAGAAGATGGTGACTAACAAACTGATGATGTGAATGATGGAAATGAAGTTGATGAAGTTGTTGGTGGTCATGGGAATTCTTTCCCATTATTAGATGTTGTGGAGCCTTTTATAACTTTGTTCTTAAGTAATGATCAACCTAGTCTTGATAAGGTGATGAATCAGGTGATGAATAGAGAAATGCCATTACCATTAACATGCAGATATGAAGATGCATTTCCTTCAAATGATAAATATGTGGATCTAGGTAAAAGTTCTAAACATATTTTTCCTTCTAGAAATGTTTATGTTAACTTAGCTTGTGAAGTTGAAGTTGGAGTTCATTTAGTGGAATGAACTCTGACTCTATGCTTGTGAAGCTAGAGTTCATTCTGTGGAATGAACTCTTCCCCTATGCTTGTGAAGTTGGAGTTCATTATGCAGAATAAACACTGCCTCTTAGATTTTCCTGAGTTGGAGTTCATTCTGTTGAATGACATTTGCCTATTAGCATTCCTGAGTTGGAGTTCATTCCGTGAAATGAACTCTGAATATTAGCTTCTGACTCTTTTCCTTAATCTTTCCTTCTTCAATTATTCTTTACAGCAAGCAGCAAAGATAAAATCACATTCTTGAATGAAGAGCATATGAACCTGAATCTTATAGATTCAAAGTTCCGAAGACTTGAATTCCGCCAAAGTTGATGATATCATTATGACAACAGTTAGTGATATTAGTTGTACACATCCATCTTTATCAATTGGGATAACAGAATATCAACCTTAAGCAAATAACAAGACTCAGCAAAACCAGTGAAACATATTGGAGAAGATTACACTAGTGGGTCAAATTACAGTGAAAAGAAGACAAAGATCAAACTCACATTGAACAGAAATGTAGTTCAACCAAAATAACCATCATCAAAGAACTCCCCTGCAAAAGTTGCTGAACAAAAGAAGAAGAAAGAAGAAGACAAAAAGAAGACAAAAAGAAGAAAGAAGAATGCAAAAAGAAGAAAGAAGAAGAAATAAGAACAAAAGAGAGGTGGAAAGAGAAAAAGAGAAGATAGTGAAATTGGAAGTTTGAAGAAAGCTGCAAATAAACCTGCAGATGATACAACCAAAGATAAACAACGAAAGCAGAAAGATCAGGTTCAAGCAAAACCGACAAGACGTAGAATTCTAATTGACCCAGATTTTTTGAAAATCTGGAAGAATATTGATTCTACTCCAAATTCAATAACCAGCAGTTGAAGTATTTCAAGATTTCTTCAACAAAACTATGACTTGGTAAGTTAATCCAACTAATTTAAATTTTTGACATATACTTTGTTCTTTTAATGTTCGTTGATAGTATCTAATGTCGTTGATTGTTTATGTTAAGATATAATTCTTTGTTTGTCTAATTACGGTCAATCGGCTTGGAAATCTGTTGATGATCAAAAAAATGAACTATCAGTCCAAGGGGATGTCATCAAGTCACTCCTCTTTAATGAGTATTTGGGCACCACCTTGCTTTTCTACTACACGTTTAGGAAGATAAAAGTTACAAACAAAGAGAGAGGGAACTTGGAGAGTCAGGATAGTGAGACTCGAACAAAGTACATCAACTTTGTAATTACGGCACCATCAACATTTGTAAGTATTAGTTTTTAGCAGAAACTATCATTTATATTTGTGCAGTTAATAATATCTATTGCACTCTAAATTATTTCTTCTTGAACAATAAATTCCAATTGTTAGTCTTTTTCTTGTACAAATGGAGTTTATTGCGTAGAATGAACTCAAATTACTTTTGTTTTCGGGAGTTCATTATGTACAGTGAACTATAAATGTTAGTCTTCCGATCTGAAGATAGAGTTTATTGTGTAGAATGAACTCCAATTGTTAGTCTTCTGATATGAAGATAGAGTTCATTCTACACGGTGAACTATAATTTATCTTATCTTGTGAAAGCCATTCATTTTGAGAAACGAATTGTTTACTTTAGCAAATTAATTATCTTAAATGAAATGGTAGTAATAAAAGCTTTATTTCTTTTCAGAAATTTTTTCAGACCAAGAAGGAAGATGATAGAACAAGGGAACTTGATAACGTCATAACAAATATGCATAGCAATACTGAGAAGTTGATTATTCCATTGAACACTGACACGCAACTTGGTGAAGGAAAAGGTCCTATAGGGGAACATTGACATCTCCTAGTATATGACATAAGAAACTATGAGTGGCAGCATTAAAACTCCTTGAAAAGAGGTGACACGGGTAAATAATATAAGAAAGATGCAAAAAAGATGGCTGCCTACCGCATGAAATACATTAAAAAATGGCTTAAAGTTCAGAAAAGGGACAAATGCAAGACCATTAAATTTGAAGATCAAAAAGGAGTACCAGACCAAGGGGAACACCCAGACTGCCTCTTGTACACTTGTTACTAAATCAAAAGACATTTCAAGCCAACAGTTGTAAAGTCGCAGGCAGAGTCTTCTCGGAAAAGTTAAAACGGCAGAAAAGATGTAAGCCAAGATAATCAAGATGGCTTACAAGGTTCTTACTACATCATGTAAATATAAAAAGAGATGAGGAGAATTAACCAATCCAGAGTACATCAACAACGTCTTGGTAGATGATGGTACAGATTAACATCTTGGTGTATGTCTAATATTACTGAATCAACTTCTTTTTGGTTACATGACTTTTGATAAATACTCTTATATGTTTTTCTTATTTGATGATGGTATTGTTATATTTATGTGAAAAATACTATAGTATTATTAATGAAAATAACAGTTCATTCTAATGAAGTATGGAAGTTCATGGTTCACAAAAATCAATAACAGTTTATTGATGATAATGAAATAAAGCAGTTCATTCAAGTATAATCCATGATGAACTTATGTTCATTCGATTATATAAAGTACAAAAAATAGAAGTTCATTGTTTAAAACGAAGTACATAATCCATAAAGAAAATGTATAAAAACAGTTCATTGTCACTAATGAACTGTTAAAAAAATTACAAACAAAGTATAAAAATAAAGAAGTTCATTGTTTAAAATCAAGTTCATTGTTTACAATGAAGTTTATATTCCATAATGAAGTGTAGAAAAATAAAAGTTCATTTTTAATAATGAACTAAAAAAAAATGTAGTAACCTAAGAGGTGATGATTCAGTTTCAAGAAGTTTATAAACTGAATATAATTGTTCCAGTAAACGACGACAAGTAACTCGGTTATGGTTCCCAACCTTGTTACAGTTTGAACACTTCATAGGCTTCCTAGTCTTCTCCCAAGCATTGCGAATACGCTTTTGAGTTGGTCTTCCTGGTGGTGGCCTTTGTATAAGAGGAAGAATTATAGCTTCAGGTGCATATACTTCAGGCTTGTCATGGTTGAGAATAAGTCGAATTACAAAAGCATAAGACTGCTGATAGTGAAATGTGCCAAAATAACAATCAACATACTCCAACATCTCAACACCCTTGCACGTAATAGAAGCAGTGGCATGAGCACAAGGGAAACCGAAAACTCGCCATCTTTGACAAGTGCAATACATCTTCGACAGATCCACAACATGAGAGTTGAGAGAGTGTACTTCATATATATCATAATATGACTCAGTAACACCTCATATACTGCATATTTTAATGTGATCCTTAGTGAAGCTTAAAAAGTAGGAGTGAGATTAATCCTACTGACATCAACCTCATAACCTTAATCCTAATCTGATCAACAAGAGCACATGCAAGCATCTTCTTATCATGCCGAATCCAACTATTACAAGATTCAGTAATACTTGGTGAGTGTTGCCCATACCTACATCATTCAAAGTAAGCATTTTCCCAATGATTAGGATTGATTTCTCTGACTTACTTGGCAACAAACCCACATCCAATAACACACATCTCATTTAAAGAAAACTCATGTTTAGCAACACTATAACAAAATGCAGCTTTATGAAACAAATATATAACTTGTTTGTGTTTCTCATGATTTTTTTTTGATAGGAAGGTTAGTTTTCAAATGATAATAGCAGTAACTATGATGCGAATTAGGAAAGACCTTAGGAATACGATGCTTTATACCATTATGACGATCAGTAATAAAGGTAATAGGACGAGTATCAACAACATTCTTAAAATTTTCCATAAACCATTCCCAACCTTCAACATCCTCACCAGGAACTAAAGCAAACGCCAAAGGGAAAAATTCTGCAGAAAACAAAAGAAAGAAAGAACTAAAATCAATGTAACATATAAAATGAACCTATTGGTATCTATTTTGTGCAGATAGAGTTCATTTTGTACAGTTCATTCTGCCCCGGGGAACAGGGTTCAGGGTTCAGAGTAACCCTGAACTCTGTGAGCCCTGAACACCAAAACCCTAACCCCTGATACCCTAAACCCCTGAATTCCAACTGTTAATTTGATTCATTGTACATAATGAACTCTTGGTATCTATCTTGTGCAGATAGATTTCATTTTGCCCCGGGGAACATGGTTCAAGGTTCAGAGTTTCAGGGTTCAGGGTAAACCCTGAACCCTCCCTAACCCATGAAACCATGAACCCCTGAACTCCAACTGTTAATTTGATTCATTGTACATAATGAACTCTTAATTTCTATCTTGTACAGATAGAGTTCATTGTGTTGAAATGAACTCATAACATAGAAAAATGAATTAAAACTGGCAAAAGAAAAAAATTACCTTGGTTTCCATTTACGCTAGTGGTAGCCATCAATGTCCCCTTAAATCTCCCAGTAAGAAATGTTGCATCACAATATATCATAGGACGAATGAACTTATACCCTTCAATACAAGTAGCAAAAGCAATAAAAAGCCTATCAAATCTTTTAGACTTTTCATCAACTTGAAAATTAATATAGCTACCAGGATTTGTGTCTTTTATTGCTTGAACATACCAAACAAGATATGTATAATTTTTTACATCATCTCCAAATATCTCCACCTGAGATGCTTCCTTCCCTTTAAATGCATGACGGTAACTTATGTTAATACCATAACCAACCTTCACCTGGGCAACAATTTCTTTAGGTTTTAACAACGGATTTTCCTTTACTTGATCTTTATCAAATGTTTCATCTAACTTCTTTGTAACAGGAGGGTTCTTTAGTTTAAAAGCACCACACATGGGATTTGCATTGTATTTCTTAATTGTAAAAATATTGTTCGAAGTATCAATTGCAGCATCATGGAGAAACCATGAACAATCTGCACACTTGAAAGTATACCTAAATTTGTCATTTTTAACCTTTTCAGCTCTAAAACCAGACTT
Organism: Papaver californicum; assembly: GCA_023531435.1. Classification (NCBI taxonomy): domain Eukaryota; kingdom Viridiplantae; phylum Streptophyta; class Magnoliopsida; order Ranunculales; family Papaveraceae; genus Papaver; species Papaver californicum. The sequence goes on along the minus strand of JAJJMC010014768.1, from coordinate 2,673,438 downwards.
CATACAATATTTTTAGATAACTAAACGTACTTCTTCAACACCTCCACGGAAAACTTGACCAGAACCTTTAAAGATATCTTCACACCCATCAGAAAAAAAAGTTTTTACTAACTCATGACCATCTGTCATGTATTTTATCTTTGACATATCAATAAACTCAGAACATGATTCATCATCACTGAGAACCTGCGCAGAAATACCCAAGGAAGAGCTAGCACCACCATGACAAACCTCCTAACAAACCAAAAAGTGTAAGATGCTTGGAATAAAAAACAACAATTAGACCTTAAAGAGCAAAATCAATGTGATAAAAACTTTCTGAGAACCTTCACCATGACAAAAGCTTATCGACTAAGGGATCAGGGATCTCCAATAATCACAAACGTACATTTTCAAATCATTAAGCTAAGACTGTAAACAAACTTCATGAGGAATTCCATGTCCATCATAGTACATAACTGCATAACAACTTGGGAGAGACATATTGAACCTGAAAAAACAAAAAATGAACTACTATTAATCTGGAGAAAAGTTCATTCTTCAAAATGAACAAACTCAATGTATCTAGACAAAGAGTTCATTATTTAAAATGAACACACAATAAATCTAGACCAGTTCATTCTTTGAAATGAAAACAAAACAAACTAGGCCAAAGTTCATTCTTTGAAATGAACACGCAACAAATCTATACCAGAGTTCATTGTTCTAGACCAGAGTTCATTCCTTACAATGAACACACAAAAAATATGGACCAGATCATTGTTTTATACAAAAGTTCATTGTTTCAGATGAAACTACAACAGAAAAAACCTAAATTCAAATGATCACTGGAAAAAAACGAACATTCTTGATGGTAACAAACAAAGACAACTAAACCCAGAATCATGATTTGTGTCATAATTTATAACGAAAAATCAAACAAAAATGAAAGTAGATCGAAATCAGGAACTAAACACAAAAATTGAATTTGTTAATAATAAACTAAACATGTTTAATCAATGATGAAACTGAAAAATAAACATAGATTTACAAAAACAAAAACTTATTACAAACATCAACAACTCAATGAGAAGGAAATCAAAGAGATTTAGTATCTATAATGATGATGAAACTTACCAAAAAAAGAAGATAACGAGCACTGAACTTTGAATTAATCCTCGATTTAATCTTCAAATTAATCTTGGTAATAGAATTATCGAGATGACGAGATCTCAACTGTGAATTAATTTCGTAATGGAATCAACTGTGAATGAAATTTCATCATCATAAAACTTTCGAAACGAAAACCCTAGAAAAAAATTCTTTGTAGCTCAGAGCAGAGAAAAGAAGATAAACTAAAAATCTTTTTCTGTTTTAGAACTCTCTTTTTATATATTGGTAAAAGGATATTATAACCATTAAAAAAATATATTTTTTTGTAGGTAATGTTCACCTAAAACCAACCAGTAATTTTTGGACCAAACAGATAATATATATTTTTAAATGGACCAGACACTAATTGGACCAGGACAATGGAACCAAACTAATATAATATTATTTATATTTGGATTAAATGAAAGTTTCAACAAAAACATGTTGTGTCTCCAAATTATTGCTATGTATCTGACTTCTAGAATTAGCTAGAGTATCGGCCATTTCATTTGTTTCTTTAGGAATAAAAGTACATATCCAAAAGTTAAAAGTCTTAGAAAATAAATTATGGTAATTGATAATAACAGTATTGGTGGTCCATTTAACCACTCGTTCTCTTCCATTGGTAGCATTAATCACATTGTAACAACCCCCAACAATATGTAGATTATGAATCTGGTGATACTTTGCCTATTGTATTGCCTCCAATACAGCAAGTGCTCCAACTTGCTCCACGTCCCTAGCTGCTCCCTTGGTGCATCATCTTCCATAGCATCAGGGGTGGAGCCACATGAAAAGTTGAGTGTACAGTTGCCTACCCGGCCTAGCTGGATATTAAGCTCAATTTAAACTATTTTAACCATTTTTACCAATTTACACCCCTTAAATATATATCCATTGGTAACTTACCCACTAATTTCTCAAAACCTATTGCGCCCCTGCATAGCATTCCCTATGACATTAAAAGATACTAATCCTGCATCCATACCCTTATTAGGCTTAGTAAAAGAAACATTAAAATTAATTTTAATGTATGGACTATCAGGATTTTTCCAAGAAACTAGCATTTTGTTAGATATAATTCCCCGATCATTAGTATTAGTCATGCGACCAATACAAATCCATTCAGTCAAATACTGCTAAGTTTTACTGATAAGACTTTCCACCTAAAGTTGAGAATTGTCAAAACCTATATAGTACATATTGATTTCCAAATGTTTCATAGTGAGATTCCTGCAAACATAATCAGCTGAGTTTGGTCCATACTAGAGTTTTTATTGGTACTGAAGAAACTCAGAATGCAGTCACGAAAAGGTATATTAGCAGTTACATCAAAAAAGTTGGAATTCCAGTTCCAAGGAAAAAAAACAATGCTGGAATTAATAGGAAACCACATCCTTTTAAAAATCTAGCAATCCACGCAAAGATGTTGAATAGTTTCAAAGGCAGATTTACAAAGAGGGCAATTTCCATCCACACCAGAAATATGGCTGATTGATCTATTTCTAACAGGAAGACAACTAAGACTAACCCCTATATATGGTGATCAAAATTCATCTTGAATCAGTTATTATCCCCTACTGTAATTCAAGTTAGGGATGCGTACAATAGTTGAGCGTAAATATTGAAACCGTTAGATTTTAACTTATAAATTTTTTTTCCGGTGGTTCAGATTCAATGCATCCAATAGTTGTGTGTAAATAGTGGAGCCATTGGATTTTAACTTACGAAAAAAATCTAATGGTTTAGATGTGATGCGCCAACCATTAGATGTAAAAAAGTAAATTTTATATGTGCTAAATTATTGGAAAAAATAAACTTGATTCAAGTTCATGTTTAAACAAACCTTTAAACGCCAGCTTAATTCGAAAGAAAACGTTGTCAATTAATTTATTGTCTATATGAGTTAGTCTAATAATGCATTTCAATAGAAATGTTCCATTTTAGCTAGATGGGAAATTAGATTTCCAAAAGGCTTCAGGAAAAATTAAAACCATTCTGGCCAATTAGAGGTAACATTATCACCAATGACCTTATAAGCAGTCAAAAAGTATATTTCGGGGGCCACTACATGGGTCCCTCAGAGCATCCATAATCATAAGCTGAGCAAAGAGTAAATATTAAAAAAAAATCTTCTGGGTGTCCAAACATAGCTGTAAAAGAATAACATATAGTCAAGTATAATTACAATTGACGCTTGATCTTGGGCGCAGGTGTAAAAGACGTTTATTGTTTGGGCGTACGATTAAATAAACGTTTTGTAAAGGAGACCTCTTAGTGGGGCGGTTATGGAGTAGAACGTCCAAACAAATACTTTGTAAGTGGTCTCTATTGGGGCGGCCTCTTAAATAAACGCTCACTACAGGCATACACTTTTGTGTGCGTCAGACCATGAAAAGTGGAGTTATTATAACAGTTAACACGAAACGTACACTAACATTTACGCCTACTGTTAAAATTAACTTATACTTGCGCTCCATCAAATTTGGATTTGGTCCGGATTTCAGACCAAATTCGGTCCCAAATTCTAAAAAATTCGACTAAATTTGGTTATATTTTGTCCAACTGTGATTGGTTCACATTAGATCAACAAGTATATATGGGTTTGATCCATTGTTTAGTCGCGTACTGTGGACGCTCTAATGGACCACTATCTCCAATCATAAAATGTCGCGAATTTGAGACCTAACTTTTGCTCTTTTGTCCAGTGTGCTTGAAGAATTTCAAGTTGTTCACCTCTAGGAAATTTTTCAATTTCTGGAGCAGCGATGAATAGAACTGGTGTCTATATTCTGTGTCTTGATTTCCTACGACCACCACATTATTACCCATTAATGTTGAAATCTCATATCCCATTAGTGCTATTTAAATTGCCTAGTTTTTATTTTTATTTTTGCGGATCATTGTCTAGACAAAAATAAGTCCGTAGGGAATGTAAAATTGGACAGAGAGGCTTCTCTCCAGCACCGTTGATGATATTAACATTGTTATTTTCATTTTTCCGTGGATTGCTGGGACAAAAAAGAATTAACTGCTGGTAGGTGCAGGGACATTAAAATTTCCAACTTTTCAGACGATATGATTATGCAAGAGCCACGACAAGCCCCTCTTAAGCCACACTTGCTCCCAGTCCTCATTTAACGTCTTTCACGAGTAGGCATGTGTTAATTTGGTTCCACCATTGCCACCAAATTAGCAATTTTATGTATACTTTGTCTGGTTAGATCATACCAGCCAACTCGTGTTGAATCCATATCGGCTTTGTTATGGATCGAGGTGCTTCATCGATATGAATCAAGCAGAGGTTTGTTCTTTAAGGACTTGCATAGAAACTCATAATATAAACAAGAGGTCGAGAATGGTTCCACCATCGCCACCAAATTCATTCAGCAATATGACTTGCATGGCGGTTGCACTGCACACCTTTGTGAATACTGAAAGCACAAAGAAGAATGATGAGCGCCACACAATTCTGGCAAGAAAAATTGGGGAGTGTATGAAGAAAATCGATGGAGAGTATGTAAACTACAAATTGCTGATACGTTCTCAAATGCCTTGAAGATCATAAAGAATGAAATTGATGATTCTCCAAGTGGTCTAAAGCCGTTGACACTAAATCTCACTAGTTGGTGTAAGTTTGCAGCATATGAAGCTAACTTTGGGTGGGGAAAACCAATGTGGGCAAGTATTTGTACACTTCCTAGGAAGAATTATATTTTGTATTTGCGATACCATTCCATTTGAGCCTGTGAAGTTCTCTTTCTCTTCTCTTGAGTCAACCTTATCATCACAAATTCTTTCAACTTCTATTGCAGCTGGAACTTTAAAATCCATGTCACTTTATCCTGTTTTTGTTTGATTGATTGGAAATCTGCTTTTCAGCAGTGAAATCACTATAAACCATGAAAGAGTTCTGTTTAGGAGGTGAACTCTTCTTCCCTTTAACTACAGTCCAATCACCCCCAGAACCATCTTCTTTCCCATCTCCTTCTATAAGATAAGACTCTGTCTCCGTGGAAGATAAGATCTTGTTCCCTGCATTCAACTCTAATCCATTTGAGGCTTGAGTGGTTTGAGATGTTTGAATGGAATCATTACAATGATTACCATTCCCATTACCAACTCCAGCAGAATTTGGGGCTTTGTTAATGCTATCGCCATCTTTGTTTCCTTCCTTCGTTACCCCTGGAGCAACCTGATCATTAGCTTCTTTGTCCTTAGCTACCGGGTGACTAATTGCAATATTAGCAGTCTGTGATGTAGTATCATTCCGTTCCCTTGCATTGCTTATCCCTGCCATATCACTGCTAATAACACTATCACCTGATTCCGAGCCAATTAAATCTCCACCGTAGGTTATTGTGGCCCCTAAACTACCAGTAGCTTCATTATATACCTTACCGGTTGCATCCTGAATACCTTCCTCTACCCTAGAACCAGCTGGGCGCAAACCAATACCTCCATTATCTTCAGTCGCAGCTCCTGCAGACATCACTGGTTAAAGAGGCACAACCTTGACCTTTTTAAGGGTCCATCTTGTCTTCCTTTTCTTTGGACAGTGCTTGTCTAGATGGCCAAAAACCAAACAAGTTTCACATACTGCTGGCTTCCATTGATATTCAACTGGAAGTTCCATGGCATATTTACCATCAATCACTAAGGGAATCTAATCTGGGTATGTAAAATCTACATTAATCTTTACGCAAATTCGAGCTAAAGTCAATCTGTTCTTCTTTAACGTACACTCATCAGCCAACAGAGGAATACCTAAGTAACTAGCAATCAGGCCTAAGCCTTCATCATTCCACATATGCAATGGAACCCCAACAATCTTAACCCAAATAGGTGATATCAGAAATTGATTTTTCAATTAGGTGAGACCAAGGACGCAAGGTAAACAAACGTTATGCAATGTAGAAAGTGTTGGAATTTGAGATTACTAGCTTAGTGCCCATGGACTATTACATCTATCAATAGGTAGGGTTCAATGTATTCAATAGTTAATAATCGATTAACTATCTG
>JAJJMC010014768.1:2638021-2656662 GCA_023531435.1 Papaver californicum | reverse complement strand
TGAGTGACTGGGTATAATTGGACACCTAACTCACTGGTAATTGTCCAAGGGCAAGTGGGAGTGTTGGAATTTGAGATTCCTAGCTTAGTGCCCATGGACTATTACATCTATCAATAGGTAGGGTTCAATGTATTCAATAGTTAATAATCGATTAACTATCTGGTCCTATGCTCGTAGGTAATGCCAGGGGTCATTGAAGGATGGCTGGGTCTTCTCGTTGATCTTCGGGATTCAACTATATGGTCTTATGAGTTGATTCCTGAGGATGCCGTTACCCGAGCCTATGATGTCACACACATACAAGAAGCTGCAAGTTGTTCGAGTATTGACTCGGATTAATCAAGGGGATAACAAAAGTTATAGAGTGAAACTCAATTGAATTGTATTGCCAATTCAATTGAACCCAAATTGAATTAAATCAATTCAATTGGGAATTTGGGAATTGAGATTGAGTCGTGGGTTCAATGGTTGAACCATGACTCATCAACTTCCAATTTGACTCTCCCTGTATAAAGATAGGGTTGAGCCAAATTAGGCATACATGAGTCATGGGTTCAATGGTTGAAACATGACTCATCAACTTCCAATTTGACTCTCTATATATAAAGATAGGGTTGAGCCAAATTAGAGATACATGAGTCATTTGCAAGAAAAACAAAAGAGAGAGCAAAACCCTAGCTAGATAGAAAATTAGTTTCTCTCCTCCCCTCCCTTTTGGCAAGTTTTTCCCTTTGGAATTCTTGGAGTTTTTCTTCCTTTTCTCATCCCAAATCACCATATATTCTAGCCTAAACCCCTTAACAAAACTTGTGAAGCCTTGGTGTGGACTAAATCATAGTTCATCAACTTTATACAACAAGAAAGGTGTCAGAATTGCTTGAAGGTGGGCTTAAACACACAATAGATGTGTTTCATAAGCAATTCAATTGCTTCCGCTGAGGTATTCTCATAAACCTTTTTAATTCATGTAAAATATAAATTGCTTATATGTTTACATATTTTTATATATATGTTTTAATTCATAAAAAACGCATGTAGTGTAAAGATCGTGATGTTTATATTGTTTATATATATAAAACGTTTTTATTAAACAAACAATATGAATATAGGGATCCAACAGAAAGAACCAATATCTAACGCTTTTTTATGATCCTCATATCCTTAGATTCAAATATGAAAGCACCATCTCCATGAAGTTTAATACTTACCTCATTCTTGAGCTCCCATAGCTTGCTCACAGTAATTTGAACAACGGCAAAAGAACCCCTTTTTCCAGCAAAAAAAACAACCACAAGTTTTTCACAATTGTTGATTCCTGTTGAGAAATTTTCATACATGGATGAAACTACTTTTTTCCCATTAAACTCACCAGGGGAGGTGTATTTCAATTTCGATTGAGTAGTAACAGCTCTTGGAATCGGAAAAACAGCTCTCCAGTTGTTGGAGTTAGGATTTGTACTACCCCCTGTAACTCCAATTAGAGAAGAATCTGAGTTCTTCTCCCCACCATTGATGACCTCTTCACTGAAAGAGACACTGATCTCTAAGTTGCTTTGATTCTTCCCATTGGCAGTATTATCAAAACCCAGCTGTGAAAATCCGGGAAGAATTACGGTTGTGTTCGACCCAATAAACCCAACCGTAAATCTGACACAAAAATGAAGCCCAAAATGCCCAGATTTACGGTTGGGTTTATTGGGTCGAACCCAACCGTAATTCTTCCTGGATACTTTTTGTATTTCACCGTTTTGATCATAACCCCCTCATATGATGTCCGATTGACCTCTTTTTTTTTTGGTTGGCTTCGTCTTTCAATTCTCTACAAGATGTAAATGAAAAAAATCTTCAAATCTATTCATCTAATTTTACGGTTGGGTTAGAAGATTAGTTACGGTTGGGTTTGATTCTGAACCTAACCGTAAAATTTCATCTTCATCTCCTACCTTATTATTTACGGTTGGTTTTTTTTAACAAACCCAACCGTAAAATGTAGAACAAACCAGTTACGGTTGGGTTCGAATCTATTCATCTAATTTTACGGTTGGGTTCAGAATCGAGCCCAACCGTAAAATTTCATCTTCATCTCCTACCTTTAAATTTACGGTTGGCTTTGTTTAATAACCAACCATAAAATGAAGAACAAACCAGTTACGATTGGGTTTTCCAATTGAACCCAATCATAGATTTTTTTGTAACCCGATTTGTTCTTCAATTTCTTCATTAGGTTTTTTAGTTTGATTTTGATTGTCATCACTAATACCTTCTAACCTTTAGTAGGATTCTTCATCACGAACTTTAGAGTTTAACCAACGACGAATTTTCGAATCGCCAATTAATTGATTCAATTGAGAAATTCGGTTGAAATTGAGAAGGAGGAGATATGGAGGGAGAGGGAAATGTTTTGAATTGGAATTGAAATTTTGTAAGATTTTATTTTGTTTAGGTTTTAATTGATTGAAGTGTAATTTGGACTTTTTAATACATAGAAAGATAATACGGACATTTAACATAGCCCCTAGGACACCCCTTAACGGATTTTTGGGTCACCTTGCATCCGAGGGGAGCCCCTCTATTAATGAGGGAGCCCCTAAATCAGGCTTCCAAATAAAGGTAATTTTGTCATTTTGGACATAGGTTCTACCAGGACCCGACTATTGAATGTGAAAGAATCCGTTTGACAATTTTTCTTAACTTGTAAAATAATACTCCCTCCGTTTCAGGAAAAGAGTTACTTTTTCTATTTGCACAATTGTTAAGGCAAGATGAGAGAGAATAACTTTTATAATTTATTTCCAAATTTGCCCTAATAAAAAGTTTAATACTACATATATCTTTATAATGAGAATAATAACATTTCTTAAAATAACAAGGGTAATTTTGAAAGTTTGTTATATTGAAAATGAAAGTAACTCTTTTGTTGGAACAAAAATTTAAAGAGAAAGTAACTCTTTTCCTGAAACGGAGGGAGTATGAGTTTAACCCTTAATATGTGTTTGTTCAATGCCAGAGGGTTTTTGTTCCTCAAAGCATCCACAACTATGAAAGTAAAAAAATGTTATATTTAAAACTGCGCATGACTCCAGGCATAACTTAAAACGTTCACTTCGCTATATTTGGCCAATTTAGTCGCCAGATTTGGCTTCGATTTTTAGCTTATGCTTAGTTTTTTCCACTTATAGTTTTTTAGACCCATGCTACGCGTCAAATTTTATCCATATTTAGCTTTATTAAAGATGATTGTGGATGCTTTTATAAAGGATATAAAATTTGATCTAAAATGGTCAGCCTAGATCATTCTTGGGCCACCTACCAGATGAAAATTTTACAGTTATACACGATGGTAAGGGCTAAGACCACCAATTTCAAACATTGGTAGAGAGCAAACGTTTCACCAGTAAATATGTGTTAAACGGAGCAATAAACATTCACATATAAATATTTTTTAAACGGGGCAACAAGCGTTATAAATAAATCCTACCATTTTTACATTATACACCTCCACAGGCAAAATAAAACAGGAATAACTATACATCAACTGTTGAACCATACAGCTAGAAGACCAATTCTGAATCCAGTCAGAAAACCAATCCTGATACAAATGCCAACTCATAGTCTTTAGGATTTGTTAACAATATATTCTGTTTTAGGATTTGAGTAGATTTCCTGTTATGTTTAGGATTTTTTTAGATTTCCTGTTATGTTTAGATTTCCTACCTTATGTAAAAACTACTCTCATTATATAAGGGAGTCTGGCTGTACGGTTGAAGTATTAAGAAAAATAAAAGCATCAGAATTATTGTTTCAACTTGGTATCAGAGCGGGTTCGATCCATATGGGAAACCTTCTCTACTAGTTCCGCAAGAGCTCTGTATGAGCAACATTAATCATCACTATGCTCATACATCTCTACACTAGTTCTATCAATATATCAGAGTTTTTCAAAACATCAAGATCGTTCGATCTGTAAGGCGTCAAAGCTTTTGGGATGTGAAGATACAAGAAGAGATAACCCAAGACGAAAAAAAATAAAAAATAAAATAAAATAGTTTCAGCGGTATCAGAAGGGTTCGATCCCCTCACTCTTCCGTTGTAACAGTCGTCGCCGCTGCAATAGCCACCATACACCCCCTTTCCAGCTGCTCACAACCCTAGTTTCAGCGAGCTTTTGCTCGCTGAACTACCACCAGTTCTTTTCCAACCTCCATCACCTATTCTACCTGCACATTTCATTCATATCCATCATCACCAGCACCTTCACAGCCATCTACAGTTCACAACTCCATTATCTCACGCATACCACTAGCACTTCACTTTTGCATACACCACCAAGTCAACAGTACCATCCAATCCATACGCTGCAGTGCAAGGCATCATCAGTTCAACCACACAGAACACCACCATTACCATAACCAATTATAATTGTTAACCAACAAAGATCAATACCAATTATGTATGTTAACCAACACAGATCAATACCAATTATATCTGCTAACCAACACAGATCCATACCAATTATGTCTGTTAACCAACACAGATCAATACTACCATTTGAAGAGGTATCTCACACAACCATTTGAAGAGGTATTTTGACTATCTCACACAACAATTTGAAGAGGTATTTTGACTATCTCACACTATGGATTTGAAGAGAAACACCAATTTTCTTATACAATGGTTGAAGGGAATTTAAAGATTGAAGAATAAAGATTTTCGGTTTAAGGCGGAACCTCTGAACCTACTAAGTGGTTAAGTTTCGTGAAAGGGAACCTCTGAACCTATTAAATGGTTAAGTTTCGTGAAAACTCAACAAGCGAAGCCTCTGAATCTACGACGATCAAGCTTCATAAACTAGAAAAGTGGACGATCAAGCTTCATAAAACTAGAAAAGTGGACAAGTATCCACCATTACCAAGAAAGCTATAGAAGACAGACAAAATCTATGGAGACAAGTAAGCAAAATTAAGATGAGATCATATCAACAATTTGAATGTTCGCCAGCTACCCTTCAACTTGAGGGGAAGTGTTGAACCATACAGCCAGAAGACCAATTTTGAATCCAGTCAGAAAACCAATCCTGATACAAATGCCAACTCATAGTCTTTAGGATTTCTTAACAATATATTCTGTTTTAGGATTTGAGTAGATTTCATGTTATGTTTAGGATTTGTTTAGATTTCCTACCTTATGTAAAAAATACTCTCATTATATAAGGGAGTCTGGTTGTACGGTTGAAATATTAAGAAAAATAAAAGCCTCAGAATTATTGTTTCAACTTCAACACCTCCATAAGAAATGATTAGATTTTCTACCTCCTCTTGCCTTTGCCATTTTTCTTGCTCTTGTTGAATTTTAGATTTTCCTTCTTTTTATCTTTTATAGAAAATAATTAATAAAAAAATAACTCATATCAAACAATCTAATTATTAAACAGTAACACCATGTTTACACTCGTCAAAATATTTAATCATATCTAACTTTCTATAAAATCAAACAAGTAACAATTATGAAAAAAAATTAAAAAAAAAAAAAACACAAATTAACTTACTTCTCTTTAGACTGTCAACGAAAATGATCAAAAGAAGTATGAAGAAATTCCTGATCAACCCAATAGCAAACCCTTTAAAGCAATCAAACCAATTTTATCACGAGATGATAAGAAATCGAAAGGGGGGTCTAGGATATTTTTATTTTTCAAAGAAGAAGAATAAGTGAGAAGAAGGAAACTCGACTCGCTTTTCTGTAAAGGAATTTTAGAAAACATAATTCTGAATTATGTTTTGACCATTGACTAGTCAAACATAATTCGAAATTGTGTTTCTTAAGTTGACAAGTCAAACGCAATCTGAAATTGTGTTTTGTTCGTGGACTTATCAAACGTGATTTTGAATGTCGTCCGACATTATTTGGAATTGCGTTTCTGTGGATTCCACCACAACACTTGAACTTCCATGATCTCTTCCAAGTGTTGAGCTGTTATGGAATTTTGAACTTGGAATTCTTCCACCATAAGACTTGCCCTTACATAAATTAGAAGAACTCAAATAGAAAACATATTCCACAGTTATTGACATAGGACAACTACTATATTTAGGATTTATATTTTTCATTATTAATTATTACTCCCTTCGTTTCAGCAAAAGTGTTACTATTTGATATTTTTAAAATTTATTTATTTTTGAGAAATTATTTATTAATAGAATTACTTAGATTGCAAGTTAGGGTTTTCTAGACTTTGTTAGAACTAAAATTCAAGTCTTCCCTATAAAAGGAGACAAGTTTATTGTAGTTTTACATCAGATTAAAATTATCAATCAAAAAATGAGTTAATCTCAGTTATCCCTCTTGTCTACCTTAATTTCTATATTCCACGCTTTTTTTCTCCATCAAGTGGTATTAGAGCTTGTCTTCGATCCTCTTGTTTTTTTACAATCTAATCTTCTTTATCCTTTCATCTTTCTACATATTGAGATCTCTTCATCTCTTCGTCTAAATTCTATCAACTATCCTTTTATTTTTCAGTTATTCCTAAAAAAAAGAAATCATCATCTTCCACGTTAATCTTTTAATCTTGGTTCGAATTCCTGCCTTACCTATCTTTTTCTTCATCTTTTCTAATTTTTGGTTCAAATTCCTGCTTTAGATTTTCTACAAGATTCTTTGCTGAAAATTCACAAAAAAAGAAAAGAAAATTACAACCTATTTTAATCTTTTGTGTCAACCCATCTTTTATCATGATTGGTATAGGGAAAAAAAACCTTGCTAGTCTTGAAGATATCGTGCATCAACTTATAGAATCTCAAGTCGCGATGCAACATCAACTTGCAGAATCTCAAGTCGCAACTCAACGTCAACTTGCAGAATCTCAAGCTGCAACTCAACGTTAACTTGAATTAATCGAATTAATCTTAACCAGTTTGCATGCTCTTACAGAGAACCACAATGATGCTCCTCAACCTTGTAATGGTGAAGCAGAACCAAATTATCATGTCGTTCATAATCAATAACTTATTCACCCAGATATCGATGAAGTTTTGCCAACGTCAACACCTACAACACCAGATATATTCTTGTGAGTTTCCTAATACTCTAGTTGAAGCGTTTTGTGTCCTTGTTATTCAAGATCGAAAACTAGTTAATTAAGGAAATTTTTGTAGGTCAAAAAAACTCCAAGAGAATTATTATTAAGATTATTTATGAGGATGTCGACATTAGTTTTTGTGTTCAACGATCTATTATATGGTTTTCTACTTTACGATCATCAACATACTCAAAGTATATTATTTTTTGGACGAGTCGTTTACAATATCAGGTAAACTCGAAGACGACTTCTTTTTAAGATGGCAAGCATGATGTAGGACACGTTTTTCAGTATTTTGTCAAATTGCGATGAATTATTTTCAGGATGGCGAGCCTGATATAGGACATCTGCTAGACTTAGGATTTATACTTTTTACTATTATATTAGTATTTTTTATTTTTAGAATTTATTTGTTTTTATTATAATTACTTAGATAGCAAGTTAGGGTTCTTGGAGCTTTCTTAGAACTAAAATTCAAGTCTTCCCAATAAATTGTAGTTTTACATCACGTTAAAATTATCAATCAAAACATGAGTTTAATATCAGTTATCCCTCTTTTCTACCCTATTTTTTTATTCCACGCTTCCGTTCTCTTGTCGATTACTCACCTGAAACTCAATGCCCTTGCACTCCATTATAGTCAAAACAAGTGCTTGTTTTCCTATATATTCAATTATTTTGTTCTTCACCGATTCATCACGTAATAAGATAACATGTTCCGCTCCAAAGCCAGTCATACTCCTACGGTTATTAACTTTATTGCCAAAAAGTGTTACTATTGCATTTTTATCACTTGCAGATTCAAAAAACGCTGGAGCCTCTTCGTATATATATAAAGCTTGTCTAAGGAGTTATGATGTCAACGAAGAGTGGGAAAAAGTGATACAAAATATCGATTACGCTCTAGGACAACTTGAGAACACCAGATTGGGTACGAAAGTTTTGATTTAGATGGAGGACGTCTGAAATAGATAATTGATCCTTCTTTTATAAGATGAAAATCAGCGATTATTATAAATTAAACTATATATCAAAATTATAACACAAAACATAATATAAAGTGGAGATAAACCAAAATAACGTGGTTCGACACTAATGGTATACGTCCACGGATGAAACCCAATAGAATGAAATATTATCGATCTTCAATACTTACATTAATGATTTTTTTATACTAATGATTTTTTACATTAATGATTTTTTTTATAGGAAGATTGTATAAATTAAACCTAGAAGATAATTAACAAACTATATCTTTGACTAGGTCTATCTAGCTAGAATACAAGATTTATTAGCCGATTAAATCTTTTGAATATCTTTTACACGTGAAATGTTATAATACGCCCTTCAAGTTGGACACAGAGAATTTTATAGTGTTTAACTTGAACAAAGCTTGAAACAAAAATTTATAGTTTGAACTTTTATTATTCACTGCTGGCTGCTGCACTTAATCTTCGATTATGGACGATAGAATTTATCTCACAATTGACTTTCATTAGTAAGTAAAACAAATGCCAATGATTTATTTATTTTTTACTTAACCTGACCTTTTTTTTGAAAAAATTTATAAACGATGCGACAATGTAAACCGGATAAAAAACATTGAAAAAAAATTAAATAAAAGAGAAAATATTAGGATTGAATTAACTTCCCAATATGTGGGATATTTGGGGAACATAGGTTTGTAACCAAAAACTATACTCAGAATTGAATTTATCTTGGAACAGTATTCAGATTTGAATATTGTCGATGGAAGGAAAGGTTGAGTTGGGGAAAAAAACACCTTTAATGAAGACTAATAAAGATGCAGTGATTGTGAGAAAACATAAATCTTAGCAATAGTGCACTACCAAAAGCCCAAACTGCAGAAATCATTGAATTATTTTTTCGATATACCACATGAATAAGGGTGGCCATCAGATGTTAAATCAAATAATAAATCACCTCGTGAAGTTGGAGCAAGATGCGGATATTTACACAAAGTGCAAAAAAATGTCAAACAAATTAAACCGAGAATATGATGAAGTTTCATTGGGCTTTAATAGTAAAACCTTGATAAGATAGAGGAATAATAATATCTGATAAAGATGACGATTTTAAATCAATCCATGATATTTAAATAAAATACAAGGATCTAGAATATTAGTTATGAAAACTCAAACATAATCTGAACATCTTCATTTTAGAAAAGATCTAAAAGTAGATATACATATTTAGACCTTCGAGATGCCATAAACGATCTTCATGAATACAAACACAAAACCTATTGTGCTGACGACAAAAACCTAAAGAATACTGAAATTAGATTTTATTAAATCTTTCCAATAAAAAAACAATTATAAAACCACTTCCATAGTTGTTAAACAAATAAAAGCAATTATATTTGACAGTGATACTGTCAGATGAACATGGCACAAAGAATAACAAAAATATGCAGTTGAAGAAAACTTACCATGCTTTGAAGGCATATATCTTTTGTTAAACAAATAAAAGCAATTATATTTGACAGTGATACTGTCAGATGAACATGGCACAAAGAATAACAAAAATATGCAGTTGAAGAAAACTTACCATGCTTTGAAGGCATATATAAAGATATATACAAAACACTTAATTTTGACTCGATATCTCATTCAATTTCTTTAAAATTATGATAAGAAATTGATCGAATTTCCATTGAAATTTCGAAATAGGTGTAACGAAAGAAATTTCACCATATTCATCTCCAAACTTTGGAAGAAAGAGAGCAAAATGATTTGAGAAAATTTAACTTTTTCAACATAACTTCAAAAAAGACTAAGTTTCATTAGGTTCTGATAAAGAAACTTGATAAGGTTTGTAACGATATCGACAGAATATCAAGTTAACTGAAAATCAAAGATGGTCTACGTGAGAGAATAATGAAGATAATAAGTTTTTTCGGAAAGAAAATAACCATAGATTAAAAAATAATTGATGTTGCAAGAAAATTTTAAAATATTTTGATAGTAAGTATTTTTGGAAAGATAATAACCATAGACTAGAACATAGTTAGATCTAAAACAGATAAGCGACTGATGATTGAGTATAAGAAAAAACTCAAAAACTCAAGAATTTTTTTGGGAAATAATTGGATTACCAAATTTTAGTAATTAACATAAGATTCTCAGAGAAAAGATCGATAATAATGCGTCAATTGGTGAAGTAATTCCGTCGTGGATCGACTCCAACCAAGAGTTTGTTTAGGCAATTCATATAGGTGTTCCTATTTTATTTCATAAAACTCAACATCGACGTTTTTATCAGTAACTTGAAGGCTAATAATCTTCTTCGCATCATCAGGAGTGATTGTCATCTCGCTGAGGGAAGATGAAAGGTGTACTATAGCCACCACCTCGTCAACATCTCACATCAAATACCAAGGTGCATCCCTATGATGTCTCAAAAATCTTATGGCATCCCTATGATCAACAGTCTTGTAGATTCTCTTCTAAGACTCGGTGTAACCAATCAGGACATGTCTTCCATCTTTCAGAATGTTATGGGTAGACCGCCCGCCCGACCCTTAATTACATTTTTATCACTCGGAATGTAACTCTCGTTATTCCAAGGCGTAACAATAATCTTCTTTTCTATCCCTTTTTGTTGTCATTGTGGCGTTCCTCTTCTTGTCCACTATCACCATCATCATCTCCTCTTCTTCCTCTCCCTGTTACTAATCTGCATCGTTTTCTTCCGACTGTTCTTCTTTTCTTTGTATCTCCGACCTTGGTTCACGAATAAAAACCCATTTCCCCTCTTACCGGTTCCCAATAATTTGGTGCGGCCTCCTTGTGGATCGGGAGTTTTAGAAATAAAGGAGTTACCTCCATGTTCATTTTTTTACCTTGAACTTTACCTTTAGCTCGGTTCCTAACGCACAAAAAGTATAAAAACTAATTAACACTTCAAATAACAAATATTTGATATGAAAATATAGGAAAAGCATAAGGTTCATCTAATATTTGATATGAAATATAAACCAATATTACAAAGTTTGGCTAATGTTGTAAAAGTTCGGTTGTTGTGAGCTTTTTTGGTTTTTCAATCGAACTTCACTAACTTGGACTAATAATACCAACATACAAAAGTTCGGTTGATTTTGGAAATTTCATTTTTAGCCGAACTTTCTACTTGTAGGATTTTGCAACGAAATGTTCGGTTGATTTTGGGATTTTTATTTTTAGACGAACTTTTTATTTGTGAGATTTTGTAGTTAACAACAAAATGTCCAGCTGATTTTGGAAATTTTAATTTTAGCTGAAATTTTTAGTTGTGATATTTTGCAGTCAACTAACAATTCGGCTAATTTAAAAAAAAAACAATTATCAGCTAAATTGTTCTTCGACATTTTCAGATGAAGAACTTGATAAGTTCGGTTGATATTTTTATTGAATCTTAAAATTTTATCAGACTAACTTAACATTGAAACTGAAAAAACCCTATTTTTTCCGATTTAACCCCTAAATCTCATTCAAATGCAAATAAAAAAGAGACGGGTATGTGGGAAATACCTTTGGATATACATGTTGAGATTTGGTTCTCCCTTTCCTCCTTCTCCTACTTCTTCTAATTCCAATTCCATTTGAGGTTCAACTCTTTCAACATTTTCTTCATTTTTTTCTTCTTTTTCTTCAATGTCTTGCGGAGGGGACGAGCATTCATACGATTCATCTTGTCGGTTGTAATTGTGTATAATAAACGATTAATTGATGGTGATGAAAATCGAAATCAGAGTTTTTTTTTCTCTTGTGAGAAAACGGAAGAAGAATGGAAGAAAGTGATATTGTTTTAATTTTGTAACTGATCTGTTTAATTTTTTTTTGATTAAGGTTTAATTTTATAACTGATTTGTTAATGATTAATTATAAGTAGAGGGTATTTATGTAATTCCGACGATTTAAGAGTATCTTAGTAGTTGACATACCCATTAAACACTCCTTATAAACCATCCTAGATAGATTTATAGTTTTATAAGCCCACTAAAAAATCTAGACGCCAAAAACACGGTTCATTAGGAAACTCGCGCAACGAATATTGGTGGGCTCCATATGTGGCTTCAAATGCAACCTCATGTATCTACTGGCTTGTTCATACTTTTGTTCACCCTTAAGTGACGAACTAGGAGTAAAAGTTTATCTAGGGATGAACTTGATTAGATTTCCACCTGAATTTAAACCTGTATATTATGTTTGAATTCTTATAAAATATAAGATAGGCTTAAAAAAAAAAACATTTATGACCGGGAGCGTGAGTCTGGATAAACCAGTCCTACACCTGCAACATTTGATGTATAATCTTTTTACTTGCCACCGGAAATCTAGACTTCCCGATGACAAAATAAGTTGGTTCTTATACTTTTGGAATCAAAGAATACCTCATCTGGTAGATAGGTAGTGATTTAAGAATGCCTTGACTACCACCAGCCACCAGGTCCACCACAATCCCTGCAGTTTATCCTTCCATATTTATTATCTGATTTTGAACCTAAATCTCGTTGTGTAGAAAAATTTCACCTTTTATTTGTTCATTACGAGAAGGCTACCTAGGAAGTTATCTGTTAAACGAATCTTTTGAACTTTTAAATTTTTTTCCAAATCCATTAAGTAGATCTGGGCCGAACAAGATCTTATATTTTTGAAACTTAGCCTCGAAACATTGTTAAAGAATTCCACGATTTCTTACAAGTTCCTTGCAGCATTGGGTTTGTTCGAATCACCATTTTTATTGTTAAAAGATCTTAAAAGGAAAAGATATAAAGAAAGGAGAGGAATTATGGTCCAATGCAGGCCAGATATATATATATAAAAATGCAATCCAAGATAATAATTAAAATTCCTGTAAGGAGTTTAAGTAATTGAATATATACGTTTTTGGTTGGAGGTGGAGATATTATTGTGCAAGTACTTGATGATTATGCATTTATGCGCACATAAAAATCTGATATCTGCAACATAATATCTCTAAGTGTATTATTAATGGAGTATGACGTGGATCATGTGATCTCATTTTCTTTGTTATATAAATGAGTCAGCCTTTGATGGTTTAAAAATCCACATGTACACAAAGATTCTTCGTTTTATTATATTGGTGTATTATATATATACCTTGAAATGAGGTTTTTTATTGTTTGCTGTATGTACTGGTACCTTTTTAAAATCCCGGGAGATTTCTTAGTTTAATAACATTATATAGTCTGGACTCAGGCCTCAAACCAATAATTGCCCCAGTAATTTTGGTTGTTACATTGCATATTTGTTATGTTAATATACAGTGTATACAAATAAAACAGAAGGATGTGTTTATCTAGCATTTTTTCTGTATAATTGTATAACCCTTAATTCGAAGTAGTTTAAAAATAAAATCTAAAAGTTTTTTTAAGCCTTATTTTTCTTTAAAATAAAATAAAAAATATAGTAATTGATCCTAGCAGCGTTTATAAAAAAAGGAAAACGAACTCGGTTTATAAGAAGCAAGTCTTATGCACATATTGGAAAAATCCATTACCGCATGTGAATTTTAGAGTAACAGCTTTTATGGTTGGATCTCCAAAACTTACAGGCAGTGATTTCGTGTTTTTAATATGAGAGCGGGAAATCACTAATCACTCATGAAAAAACATGCCAAGAGGGGAAGTCAGCACCCACTTGACCGATCAAGCATAATCGGATATCCATCGACACCTTACTAACTTATTAGGTTGTCAAATCTTGTTAATAATCTGTTTGGGTACTACTTAAAAAATTACTGTTTTAGCTGCTGAAAATAAAAAAAAAATAATCAGAAATTAGCTTGAGTACACAATTTCATATTCACTTCTAAAATTACAAATTTAATTTTTTATGATTCAAAATATTTTTATTTCTTTTTCAAGACTCACTTCTTTTTTGGAAAAGGAGTAGTGCTTTTACCTCTGGTATCTAAACATGCTAGAAATCAATTTCTCTAGTACAATCTACATCATTTTTCAACATTAGTAATAGGTACCAGTTTACTGGATTTTAGTATTCCTTCTAAGTAAATCGGTATCGCATTAATAGCTATGCCATTTCAAGTTTCAACACCGACAAAACCATTTTACTGGGGAAAATATTAAAATCCATGTAAAAATAATTAAAAATATTTTATCTCACTTTAGTCCTTCCCATCAAACCGGTACCTATTAACATGTAAGATTTATGTACTAGTATTATCTGAAAGATAAACGAGAGATTTATTGATCAAATTGAAGTTATGAAAGATTGAGCCACCCAAAACAAGGGTAAAGAATGCACAAGCACTAGCAAACTCAGTGAAGAAAAACCAAATCACATAAGGAGTATTTTTGTACCAATATAATCCATTTAGAAAACACATATATATATATATTAACTTTGGATTTGGATTTGGATTCGTAAAGTTTACATGCATCTTGTAGAGTAAAAAATGTGTTGATTTTCTTTGTAATACAAGTATACAACACAACTGTGAGGGAATAAATTTCAAACTACACGTGTTCAAAAATTATTGGAGAAGTAACAAGTTACGATGGGACGAGAAACACTGAAACAAAACCCTTTGAGAAGTACTGAATAGACATCTGAAAATTCGATAAAATTTGAACTTGACAGCATTGTTACATGATCGACACATGGGTTTCGGGAAACAAAACACAGTGCTTGAAATAGATAACCTTGCAAACTGATTGACACCCAAGTTGCGGGAAATCCTGACACAGTAAAAGGAAATTATGAGCATCGATGCATGAAAGACACGTATCAGCTTTGCAGGTTGCGGAACAAAGAAAAATGAAGCGTGACAAATCACTTTCAAGAGCCACGTGTCAGACATACTGTAACTCTAATAAGACCGTAATGTTCATCCAAATCCACAAACAACAACTTGAACGCAAGTCCACAAAAGAGTTGCGGGACATCTGATGAGAAACCAAGAGAAATAAGCAAAGCACATGCTAAATCTTGCGGGAAGCACGATCAAGCCTTGTGGAAAATACAAATAAGTCTTGCGGGATTATACTTCATTTCAAAGAATGGATAAGAACAAATAGGTGGAAAGGTAAATTGGGGGGACCCATCAAATTGACTATAAATACCAAGCTCATAAACAGGAAAATAGACTGGAAAATCTGGAGAAAAACTGGACATAATGCATAGAATCATAGCAAGAGTTTAGGTGTGAGACTTGTGTAAATTTTTAGTTCAATTGTTCTTTGATTAACATGATTATGATTTTATAGTATATCATTCTTCTGTAACTTATGATGATGAATAATAAAAATGGTACAAATCTTTATCACACGTGGATGTAGACAATTTAATTGTCGAACCACGTTAAATGTCCGAGTCAATTCATCTCTAGTTTTGATTGATTATCATCTACTAAATGTTAATATGAGTTGATTTATGATGTGCTATCGAATTTTACTATGTTTCAAATTCTATTGGTTGTGATCCAAAGACGCAAGATTTTTAATAATCACAACAACCTTCCATAATCTTCAATTAACCAATGCATTTAACTTTTCGGTAGGTATGTAGTTAAGTAAATTGACGTAAACCTTAATTATGCGCACTAGATGGTAATGGTTTGTTAATTTGTGTATCTCACTAGTCACTAGTTAGTAGTACCTGAAAAACAAAAATCATTAATAAAGTGTCTTTGTTCTGAATCTTGTGATTTCCCCAACAAAATCCCAAAGATAAACCACATTTTGGATCTTCTTTTTCCGCCAAAGTAAAGAGGATATTTAAGTTTAACCCACTTCCTTGATAAACAATCTCACTTGTGCATTACTTTATAAGAAGAGGTTTGATTAATATAATATAATATAATCAAGCTTTTGATTAATTGATAATTGAAAATATTATTAGTTATTATTTACTTAAGTACTCTGCCTAAACATACTTAAAACTATGTTATCGGCTAGTCGTACCATCACGTTGAACGAGTCATTTGTTAATCAGTGTGACATCATAGTACCGGATAACGCGGTGTCGAGATTAATTAAGATCTAATTTAGTATTAAGATAATAAATGTAAGATGCCTCAAATAATTCTTTATTAAACATAATCATGAATTGAATATTATCAAAGACAGTAGTGATAACTTATAACAATTTATGAAATATAATGTGACCTATCTTTCAAGGATAACATGGCTAATAGAAGAAAATACCCCAACATGGGTCACATTGTAAAATAATAATTAGTAGCTAAGTATTTTAATTTATAAAATGGAAGTTGTTAAATATGATGAGGATCACTAAGTCAAGCAAGTAACGAATCAAACATCTCATATGAAAGTTGTTGGCTCAATGCTTGTACTCTTGAAGGAAGACTATGACGTATATTGCTAGTAATATAACTACTAGCCAAGGTATCAAACCCTTTTAGTGTACATTAGTACACGTCTATTAATCCCTAGTATAAGTTAAGACCACATATCTCTCCATCCATAATCGACAGGGTTAAAATATCTATTGTGAAAATGACCATCGGTATCGGGAATTTTTAACCTCAAGTTTTTAAGGTGGTGTCAACTACTTAGGCATTTTCCTAACGTGATATATTGGAAAATGTTGTGATGGAAAAACAACACTACTAATAGGATTACCAATTTAACGGAGTAGATATCAAAGTTCATATAAGTCAAACTGAAATATATATAAAGGTGATCTTTATCCCTAACTCTGATAAGGCATCTTCAATAAACTCTTATGAATAATGTTTATACAAGAGATTTTTGAAAGTAATTATCCACTCCTGACGAATGAACTTCCAGTTAGGAATGATTATATTAGTAGTATATTTCTTAAAATTTACATGATAACTAAAAAATATTTTATTTAACATGGATTCTGCAATCCTCGTAAGTAAAATTGGTCTGTTGCAACAAAGTGTGATGTATAAAGGGTATTTTTAAAAGATTTAAAAGAAAAATGGGTAAACTACAATGCTCCCTAATGCATTCATTATTGCAGTAGTTTCATGAATAAGAAAAATCAAGAAAATATTCCCCTCCATGATACTTCCATTATAGTATTCTCAATTTGGTACGAAGATACATTAGATTACTAAACACTAGTATTACTAATTAACAAAAATACACTTAAATAAAACTAGATAAATTCAATGAAGCAAAGACAAAACAAAGTGGTCGAAGATATCTATCTGAAAATGAAAGCTTTTGAAATCATATTTAAATCTACATCTTTAATTGTTTTTTTTTTATATGGGTTATATAAGAATAATATTATTTTATCTCCTTACGTTAATTCATCAACACATGTATTAATCAACTAATCAACATGCATGACAGGTAAAGCCATTTGCTAAAAAGAAAGATTAAACAAAAATGATAGGAAAAGTTCTTTAAATTGTGTCAATCATAAAATCATAACACAGCTACAAGCACTACAATGCGCAATTTTTTTCTTTTTCTTTTTTAAGTTACGGCATAACGGATTTTATTTTCCTGAACAGACCTAGCTAGTTAGATCAGTCCCATTGCTGATCAAACCGCTAATATATATATATATATATATATAATGATTAATTTTAACAAAGTTTAAAGTAGCTCTTATATATATATTATTGAAGTTACAAAACTGAGGTAACTTAAATTTAATGCTTAATAATTGAGGTTCTAGACTTCTAAGTTGTTGACTGATCAACATTAAGTTGGGAAGTTTCATTTTTGTTTGGCAGTTTCTTCTCCCATTTGAACTAATTTCAACTACCTTAAGTTACCCACCTATTACCTATCAAATTATCAATAATTCCTGACCCATAACCATCAGGATGGCCAAGGTCGAGACTTCAATTGAAGTCGGGGGTTCATTATCTATTGGTAAGTTTTGTCTGAATTTGCACTGCAAAAATTCCGTGCAAATCATCTTTTTGGACGATTCTAAAACAACCCACTCATAAAGAGTGTTTCCAACTTCCAAAGACTACCCCTCCAAATCCTAGAAGTAAAATCTATTTTTTATAAGCGGGCGATTTTGGATTGTCCAAAACGATGATTTATATAGAATTTACTCTTTGCACTCACTAATTTTCATATTTTTGTTCTTTTTCTGTGAGATTGTTTGAAATGTTTACCGATCACAAGATTCTTCCTAGTGCTATTATTGTGGGACTTATCTGTTTCCTGTCAGTTTGATCAACCTCGTCAAAAGCAAAATAGAAAGAAGAAACAATACCATTCTACTTAAGTTAATTAGAGACTTCATTTCAACTAGTTTGGGGTTTGCTTAAGATTATGTCTAATTGATAACTTGCCATCAATCATCTCTGAATTCTGCTCTAAAATGGTTTTCCTTGAGCTGTTTTTGCTTCACATATGACATGAAAATGAAAGGACACACTTAATTTGTACTATATCCGAACTTACTTATTTGTCATATTTTAACAATCAACTTTAACATGGTTGCCTCCGAGGGTACCAATTTACTGGAAAGATTTCAAATTTCATATAAGATACTCTTTTTATTCCAGAAAAATAATATTTTTATTATTTTAATTTGGTCTATTTCTTAAGATA
>JAJJMC010014768.1:2612479-2638011 GCA_023531435.1 Papaver californicum | reverse complement strand
TAAGATAAAAATGAAAAGGTAAAAACATGAAAAATAATATTTTTATTGTTTTAATTTGGTCTATTTCTTAAGATAAAAATGAAAAGGTAAAAACATCATTTTCTGTAGGATAAAAATAACTTTTTTTTTTAATTTATCTTATGTGAATTTTAATATTCTTCATAGTATATTGGTATCCATCAGGGGTGTTGAGCTTTAATAGGTAATTTTGTAAGGATAATTTTATAAGGAAACAAGACCCTGCAGAGAAATAGAGACAAAAAAAAATAAGTAGTTAATATATCTATATATATATATGGGTATATGATACATCCAATCCTCCTTTTCCTAGATTGGATTTTGTAAGTAAATGATGAACCAACCTCATCCCATCACAATATATAAAGACCAAAACACCATACCAAGTTTTCTGTGAAACAACTCTAGTCTCCTTCTCTCCCACCACTCTTTCTCTTTCTGACTCACTTTGTAGTTGTTGTTTTAAGAGTAAGTAATTTGAGTCTTGTCTTAGTGAAGATGGCAAGGAAATGCTCACATTGTGGGTACATGGGTCACAATTCACGGACTTGTAGCAATTACAAAGGAACAAATGGCGGTGGTGGTGGACTCAAACTCTTTGGTGTTCAACTTGACATACATACTTCTACTCCTCCTCCTCCTTCCTCATCTTCTTCTTCTGCCTCTTCTACTACTTCTTCTTCATGCTTCTCTTCATTAATTCCCATGAAGAAAAGCTTTAGTATGGATTGTATATCTTCTTCATCAGCTTCATCTTCGTGTCGTGTTTTCATCAATAATAACGATGATACAATTTCTCATGGAGGGTATCTTTCTGATGGTCTAATTGCAAGAAATCATCAAGAGAGAAAGAAAGGTATAAGACTAGTTGTTATTTCAAACTAGATTATGGTTTTATTCAGTTGAATTTCGAATCATCTAAATGATTTTTTTTTGTTTTGATGTTTAGGAGTAGCATGGACAGAAGATGAGCATAGGATATTCTTAACCGGTCTTGAAAAGCTTGGCAAAGGTGATTGGAGAGGAATTTCAAGAAATTTTGTAACTACAAGAACTCCAACCCAAGTTGCTAGTCATGCTCAGAAATATTTCCTTAGACAAACTAGTCTTAACAAGAAAAAACGCAGGTCAAGCCTCTTCGACGTGGTACGTATATAAAACCTCCGGCCAGCCGGCCGGGTATCTTCGTTTTTCAAATTGTGTCCAATTAATTCTCAAACTGAATCTAATATTGTTGTATATGTCACAGATTGGGAGTTGCAATAGCTCTGATGGTTTTTCAAGTCTAACAATCAACACAAAGACAGTACCCCAAAGTGAAGTGCATCAAGGTACTAGTATTCTTCAGCCTATGGTAGTAGACACACATTCACCGGTAAAAACAGCAACAGCAACAACAACAACAATGAATGATCAAGATAGAAACTGTACTCGGTTTTCGCCGAGCTATATTCCGGTGCCGCTGTGGGGAAATGTTTCATTTCAGTCTCAACCTATGTTACCTTCATTTGTAACAACGTCCGATTTTCGAACAACACCACCAAATCTAGAGCTTACACTTGCGGCTCCAAGATCATTGGATCAAAGTCAATCCTCAACAACAACAGCAACAACAAGATCTCTCTTAACTGGACCAATTAGTGTTATCTGAAACCTATAAAAAAAATACTAGCTAGCCCAAGACAAGATTGAATCATGAATGGGTTGTTAAATGAAATCAAGAAAAATAAAATAAAGTAGAACTCTTTGTGTTTCTATATGACATGTCGGTTACGGGTAATTACTATAAATAGATTAGAATTTTGATAATTCTGTTTGTAAATCCTATTTTGATGAGTAAGTTCTTTGGGGCTTAGCTGTTTAATGAGATATGCAAATCAATATTCAGTCTTTTGTCATCTGTTTTTGTTTAGTTCAGAAACCAACATGACATGAACCTGTCCCTGAAAATCGGGTAAGCCTCGGATGGGACGGCAATACGCCCTATTGGACGTCGATAAAGTTATTCGGTGATGATATTAACGACTGAACTGAATTTCTTGTCGTCTTTTAAAAATGGGAACCCTTTTACTCATGTCCATTATGTACCCACAATAAATATTATTGTAGTATAGTGATAAAATTATTGGGTGATGATACCAGTGATATAAGTTCGAAACAAATAAAAATAAACACAATCGTTTACTCTTACATACAA
Source organism: Papaver californicum (assembly GCA_023531435.1). Classification (NCBI taxonomy): domain Eukaryota; kingdom Viridiplantae; phylum Streptophyta; class Magnoliopsida; order Ranunculales; family Papaveraceae; genus Papaver; species Papaver californicum. The sequence continues at coordinate 2,635,796 of JAJJMC010014768.1, read as the reverse complement.
ATATGAATTGTGCCTGCGTCTGACTCAATTGCCACCTACTTAGTAGATAAACTAATTAATGAATCAATACTGACACTATCAAATACTCCTTCCAGCCCGGTTCATGATTTCTTTCTAATAATACACTGGGGAGGATAAGGAAATGAAAACCGACCAAAGGCTGTCCACAATTTAGGAAGCAAGACCAATTCTATTTTCTTTTCTTGTTTTTTATTTTGAAATCTGGCCAACCAATTCTCTCTTTGATGGGAATTTTGAGATAAGAGGGGACCTCTTTATGGTTTGGATTTATTTTTGATTGGTACCTTGTTATTCTCTCTAAGAACATCCACCGTCATATGACGACCAAAGAGCAAAACCAAAGAATAAAAATTATATTTTTTTAGTTGTAGTCCGTATAAAACATAATGGTGGACGAATATAATTTGGTCAAACGTTAATAAAATTTACGCTTGAAATTGGACACATGAGTAGAGAGACGTTTATTTGTTGAGTGGTTGCATACTAAAACATTTGGTTTGGACGGACGCTTGATCAATGTTCAAAGAGAGACGTACGCCTGCATGTACGCTTGATAACAGTCGTTCCTATAACTGTACCCTTAAATAACAAGCTTGTGTGTATATATATGCACGGTAGGGCGTTTGATAATTTAAACGCCTGACATAAGGGACCACATTATGTGCGTTCCAACAAATTTAGGCTTTGTCCGACCAAATTTAGTCCCAAACTTTAAAAAATTCGACTGTATCTGAAGAGAGTGGCGCGTGACATGGAAATCCCTTAATTAAGAGAGTCTTCTAAGAAAATAAATGGTCACCAACTCTCAAAACGCGCTCCCACACGGCTGAAACACGACATCTCCAATATATTAACGAGCTAAAAACGATCTAGTCCCACCACCTAAGGAAAAATCCCTATCACTTTGTTTATTGAATCGATCCAAGAAAAACAAATTAGTGAATGAGAATTCCTTGTCACATTGTAATAAATAAGACTACTTTTTAAGAAATGGAGACATATGAGCTACCATTTGTGCCATATATTCATGGTCTGTTTCAATCAAATGAATTGTAATTTGATTTATACATCTTCACATGTGTGTTTTGCTGTCTTGTTTTGTGCGTAGAATCTATTCAACTACGATTCTCTAAGATTTCATCCTAGAAACAATTCTTCATCTTAATTATCAACCAAAATCAATTGACATCAATCGTTTCTGATACCTTTTAGTAACGAGAATATTTCGATCTTACTGTTACATCATTAATGATCTAAAGAAATGTTTAATAAACAAATTTATAGACGGTTAACTGTGATAATACTTTCCAAAATATTTAGAATAAGAAAGTAATCCTGCTATCACGCATAATGAGCTTATAGCAATGCTAAAAATTAATTTTTTATACTTCTTCCGTTTGTAGATGATAAATTTATTTTGTTTAGTATAAAAATTAAAAAAACTAATTATTATAATTATTTTTTTATATCTTTTATTAATTTATCATTTTTATTTTAGATGATCCCTCTATTAAATATACATAAAAAAAAAATAAAAAAAATAGTACTTAGATAAATTAGTAAACTAATAAATATAGTTTTTCTTAAATAGAAATAAATTTAATTTTAATATACCAATTTATCTATTTTTTAAAATTGGAAAGAATATTAATTTATATCTATTTATGTGATAGTAAAATTAACAGCTTCAAGATGCATGCTTTACAATAGTCAAACAACGTCGATGCATAATTTCTTCGGAGTTGGGCTTGCTAATTACTCTCTTTTTCGCCCCCTCTAGGAGCAACAAACGGACATCATATATCGTTTCAATTAATGTGGGAGTTCGAAGATAAGACAAAATTGCGCAGTGTACGAATGTTCTACATATGGTCCTGCCGCAAAAAAATCCATGAAGGAAAATCCTTAAACATAAATACCTTATCCTCAAAGAGATAAAATTAGTTGGACATTTATCTAGTCATGGATTGTCCAAGTTTTTTTGTATGTAGACCATATATTCTTTGAAGATATACTTTTGCTTAAATTCAAACGACAAGCTGTGACATTTTGTCTTGTTTCAATCTAGCTAGCTAGGGAAGGGACCAGCAGCAATTGCCGACCTCAATGTATACGGAAAAAGAAAACCTATTTTCTTATTTCTCCCCAGACCTTAGTTTCTATCTGTCAGTGCAGTTGTATGGGAAAGTGACCATTCTTACAGTTTTTGAAGCCCTTAGATTTGTTCCCATTAGACAGACCTCCACCGGTAAGTGAAAGCATATAAGGGTGCTATTCCTAGTTGTCTATGTGCACCAGTTTGCGGCATTTCTTGATGTCAAATCTTGTAATCTGCTCATTGGCGATCCCCAGATCGGCCCTAGGCAGTGCTGCTCACGGTCTCACGCGGACTGTGAAGTGGCACTGTTCACAGATCCTAGAATTTAAGGATGATAAATCTATTAGAGTGAGTGAATTGCAACCTGCATCCTTAAAGAATTACTTCCATTATCAAAAATAGAGTGCTGGGTACTTTTGATACACCAACTAGCAACTACCTTGATTGATTTTGATTATTTAATCTACTAGGTTGGTCCACAGATTCTTATAGATTCATTGATTTGAGAAGAATCTTGGTGTGGAAAGAAAGTATGAACAAAGATTCGTATGACATTTTCTTACTCTGGTGGGTGGAAGCAGAGTAAGAAACAAGATAGGTTCTCTGAGTAGTTGAATCTCTCTATCACTCTTAGTTAAGCAGGCAATGCTAGGTATTAAATCTATTTCAATGTCCTTTGTGGAATCTTGTTTACCATTTTTCTATATATCCTTTCCATTCAAGTCATTTTATTAGAGTTTGTTTAAGTTATCTAGTACTGATGTCACAGAGGAGTGGTGGTTGCATCATTTCTAGCATTCCGCTTTCAAGAAGTGGGAATAATTGACCAGTTTCTACTAAGAGGAATATAGGTGATGCAAGATTGCCTGGCTGTTAGGTGTTTTCGAGGTCATGTATAATGGACTCGGACACGAGCCAAATTCTTAAGAAACACATTGTAAATGATAGACTACAAGTTGGAAAGGATAGGATCAGAAAAACGTAAAAGAGGATAACAAGATGAATTATGTATTGACGGCAGTAAAACCTTTTTCTATCACACTAGCTTCAACTGAACTAGGCATGTTCTACAAATTTCACTATAAAGAACTAAGGGGAAACAAATAAATTGAATTACATTACAATAGATTACAATTGGGATCTACGATCACAAAATTGGAGCAGAAACAAATATTATCAATCTTCAAAAACCATTGAAGTTTCTCCATTTTCAGATCCTGTCTAACAGATTCTCTAGTGTGTTGTTGGTTAAGCTTGTACGTTTTGTAACCCAAGGCATGTGAAAGAAAGAAGAAGTCTTGCAATCTCCTAATCTACCGCTTTTGCACTCTTAAAGACCTGTCCGCCATAGTTAGAAGCCCATCAGCTAAAGATGGCAACTCCATTTCTGGTTCATTTTTTTGTTTGAAAGAGTCATGAGAACTTAGATTCGTCAATGGTATACGCTTTAAGCTGTCTGAGCGGAGGCTATCTCCTTTATATGCTATCTGGAAGTCGAAGTCATAAATTCCTTAACAGTTAAAACTCACAAATTCTCCTACAAGGGCAAACACTATAGCCAGTATACGATTAAAAATATAATAATGCTATATGGACCATGGTGATAAAGCATAATATGATGATAGTTGATATGTACAGTCCCATATGACGTATGTGGCTTGTCACATTTTGTCAATGCAATATATGGTTCTTGTGCTCCCATGTGAGTTCACACCATTTCAGATAATGTGGCTAGCTGTGGACCACATATTTCCCAAAGAAAAGGAGGGCAGTGACTAGAAAATAGAGAGCATAATAAATATGGACCATAGCTAACCATATAATTTTCGATATGGCATGTCTGCAAATGGATGCACCACCATGTGGGAATTAAAATTGGTCCATCTGATTTTTATTCATATTATAGGATAACCACAGCAGAAGTGTCAAAGAGGAGGGTGGATATGTAGACGCAAATATTACCTCACTTGGACTGCTATCAGGGGAGAACCAGCGCAGGAGCACTCCAAGATGTATAACAGCAGGAATCAATTTAAAAAGCAGCGGAGTAGTCACCTGCAAAATTCTCTAACAAGTTAATTACTGGATTTTTTTTTTTGATAAAATGGTAAATACATTGTTTGGTCTCAAAATTTTGATAATGATCAATTTACCAGATCACTTGATAAAGCTGAAGGCATACATTTGAAGGCGAAACTTTGGGGAACTAGGATACACTAAATGTAGGTCATGGTCCATGAACTTAGCAATATTGCACAAATAAGGGTATTTCGATAAGCCCTATCCAGGATTCAGATTTGAAGGTCTTTTACAAAATTGTTTTACATACCAAACTAAGAGCTGTTGTGCCAAGAAGCAGCAGGTACAGTTTACCCTGTCAAAATCAGTGAAATTGCAATCAAGATCCAGTTAAAGTAGAAACGTGGAGGCATAAACCATCTTCAAACTGTAAAGTGATACTGATAATAATATGTAAAATCCTTTGACCAGAACTACCTCAAGGCACAAATTGATTTTTATTTTATTTTTAAATAAAACCTTCAAGTGAATACCAACGGCACAGGTATGCTATTTTGTTGCCGCTGCAAGAAGGGAATCCATATTAACATGGTGGACCAAATGAAGATGAAAGAGACTACTATTGGCTTGAGCTCACCTCTACCACGTGAAGATTAGACGCACGACTGAGAAGTATAAAAGCGAACTCGCCAATTTGGGCTAGTGACAATCCAACCTGCATATATGAGAACTGTATAGGTCATTTTTGTCCAGAAAAACCAAAACTATAAATGAAACACAAATATATTAAGTGCCTAAGAAGTTAGATAAGATCTTACAAGAAGTGAGGTCTTGTTGTTGTATCCAAATCCTTTGACAACAGCAGTGATAACAATTGTTTTGACGACAATGACCAAAATAACAGCTGCTAATAAAATATCAACGTGGTTCCAAAGGAAATGAAAATTGATCAGCATTCCAACACTGGCAAGAAACAGAGCAGCAAAGAAGTTGCGAATTGGTTCAATCTACAAAAAGGAAAACATGTTTAATCAGAACAAGTTTACACCTGAATAATACTCCTACGTTCTCCACCAAGAATAACCGATAGAAATTCAGGCAATAGATTCGTTAGACACTACTCTCAGACTCTTCTGTCCATTTAGTGATCAACAAGAAAGCATTCTAATGAAAGAGTAATATTCTGATTTGACCCATTAGTTTGTTGACTTTAGCTGGAGTTGGACGAAAGAATTTTTTCCACCAAAAACATATTCAAAAGAAATGCATTCCAGAATACATCCAGCCATCTAGGAAATTAGATGAGATGTACAGATTGCTAAATAATCACACGACAATTCAATATTAAAGATATCTAACACCTCAACAACTTCCAGAGAAATAAACATCAAAGGACATCTTACTTGTTCAAGCGTATGTTCTGAAAGATCAGTTGTTGATATCATCACCCCAGCAGCGAAGGAACCGAGTTCAAGGCTGAGCCCCAACTTATCACTGCACTGAGAGATTGATAACATCCATGAATCAGAATCTTAGGAGGTATGGAATAACAAAGATACCTTTTCTCCATTACAGATAAAATACGCTTTAGTATTTTTGAGTATTAAGTAAGAGTAGAATCTATTAGAGTATGGTTAGCGTGCATCTTAGTCAGATAAATCATCATCTTGCTATACAAGTATGCAGACATACTCAATAACAATAGTATAAGTTGCAGGTAACTGCCCAAGTTCAGAAGCCACATACCCAAGCAACAACTAGACAAAATGCAACAGCTGCTAACTGATATAGTTCATTGGTCTGCAGAGATAAAACACCATTGTATTTGTTACACACTAATATGTTCGAATGTAAGGAGAACGATAACGATGTACAATTCGATAATCCGACGCACTTAATTTAACGAAATAGGGAATAGGACACTAACCTGTGATGATAGGCTAATCATCAGCTTGAGAAACCAAGGAACACAAGTTCGACATAATATTGACAAAATTGCCAAAAATGTAATCAATGTTACCAACCTGGTCAAGATAGTCAGTATGCTGTAAGAGTCACATTTGCCACAAACTAAAATATCTCAAGAGCTAAACTTTAAAACTGAAAAGATGATCATCCAGAGGTTGTGCACTTACGACTTAGTCATGGACATAACTCCTTGAAGAATCCCTGAAGTGCCACCCAAAACTGGAAGCAGTGCAAACAGCAGACCTACAGCACAATCCTGGGATATAATATGGCAACAACATCTCAGACAACGGAAATTTTTTTGTACATATATACTACATAGAAAATATATATGCAGATCCACATATGCACATCCAGTAAACAACGAGGCCAGTATAACAATCCAAGACTAGAAAGGTATTGTAGTGTCCACCCAGCACTTGAGCATCAGACACAAGCTGTAAAATGGAATCCTAGGGAAACAATGTGCAAGAATCTTACTACTGATGTAAGTCTCCAAATGAAAAACAAGCATCCCACTTCACCTGGAGGATAAGAGTTCCAACCGTGACTTGACCATAGAGAGCATTGATACCATTTTTCTCCATCAAAAACTTCAAAACCTGCATGAAGACAAGATACTTGGCATCTTCAAATCCCACTAAACTGAATGGTGAAAGCAAAAACAGTTTCAAAGATGCACTTCGGAACTTTGTGATTAGTAGCATTCAAGATCAGAAATACACCTAAGAGATCCAAACGCATGAGTTAATTGATGGGGAGCTCTTGAAATTATAATTTGTCTTCGCCTAGCTATTGGAATAAATATACCAGTCTATTTTAAGTATATGTATGTTTGATTTGGTTAGAAATCGGTAACTATTATGTTGGCCAATAATTTAAAATACAAATAAGGATATGTTATTATCTTAAAGATGAAGAGCTACCAAAACTGTTGAGGACATTGACAGGAACACGCCAATAAATATTCCCTCCGAGATATTACCACCGCATAACTGCAGAAGGCATAACTATACATCAGTACTTTAGCAAATAGAATACAACACACATATAGATAGCATACCCTAATTATTCAACCATTCCGGACACTGGAGTTTGGATGCACATTACTTGCATCATTTAAGTAAAAAGTCTGGTTACTATGAAATAAAAAAACCTGGGTCGTAGTAGCATGAAATGACGAACCTTAAAAATGACATAGAAAATTTGGCCATGCCTAGACGACAAATTGCAGTAAGCGCAGGGGGTTGAAAAAGAATGAAACAGCCTTTTATGTCATTCCAATCAAGATGCACAAAAATATTTGATGCACCTCAAGGAATTCTTCTAAAGGAACATCCCGTTAAACATTCTGCAATGGTTCATGGAAGTACTAGACATACCGAGGCTGAAAGACCACATAAGGTTGTAAATAGAAAAATTTGTAGCAAGCCTCCAAGAACAGCGACAGATCTTACAACTCGAAGCTGCACATATGTAGCAAGACATTTTGCAAACATAAATCAAAGAGTTTCAAGTTCTATAAAAAGCAAGGCACATGGAAATATACATACCTTTGCCGTGGAGAACTCCAGGCCTAATGCAAAAAGAAGAAAAATTACACCAAACTGAGCAACCGTTTCAACCTAAACGGACAAAAGTAAGTACAAATAAACTCTTATAAGAACATCACAAAAAGACAAATAGGAAACACCTTTACATCAAACAAATACAGATGATGATATCCGCGTTGGATTCAATTACATGGGGGTAACTAGATCAGCATATTTTACATTCACTCAACCACTTCTAACAAGAAAGAGCTTAGTCATAGAGAATCCATTGGTTAGTTCTCGAGGGGTGGATGATAATAAGTGATTCAGGATAATCTAGTCAGAAACTGAAGGTTCTCTTGACAAATTTATGAACTCATTATAGACAAAAGAAGTGGCGAAAATGGAAGATACTGAAAAATAATTGGTCAACAGGCAACTCTGAAGGTGTACAGCATCCTTACAGATCACATAGTTAGGCAATTGAGGAGTTCCGAGTCAAAGAAAACATTTATCCATCACTTCATCATTCAATTGACCCAGAAAGATGAGTTCTACATAGATCATGATCATATAAATACCATGTGGAGCCAAAATGTATCGGAAGGGTGGCAATATGATGACTCCCTGTTCATTAGCAGGGACAATAGGTACAGCACAGGGATACTGCATCAATGGAATGAAGGTAGTAACTAACGTAACACCATATCTCACACTGCTACATGGCAGAATTTTGAGGATGAGTACTGAAAGTCTAAAATATTTGATATAAGCACCACACCTTAAAATTATGGTGAATTCGATGGTGCAATACATTAAAATCTGGGTGAAGCGCTATCTCTTGATGAAATTGCTTTATGTACCAAAAATTATGTGCTTGTTTATACAGTACACAAATGAAAAGACAAGAAAACAGAACATACTTGCACCATTTCGCTAATAAAGCTCAAGCCTCCAGGTCCAATAACAGATCCTGCTAACAAATATCCAGTAATGACCTGCAAGGGTTTGGAAACTATCAAGAAATAACCCCAAAGTTGGCCTGGGAGCTAACATATTAATGGTTGGAGCTTAGCAAAGTGTGTTCAGACCGGTTGTCCAGCAAAAGCAAAAGCGATGCCCCCACAAGTTGCAGATACAAAGACGATTACTAGATCCGAGATCAACCTGGAATTGCAGAAGAAGTAACGATTAGTGTATGCAGGTAAAAGGAATGTTTTATTTATATATCATTAACAACTTAATAAGGTTACCTTAAATCCAACTGTAGAACCGGGTACTTTGATTTGGTGTTAGATATTATGAATACATTGCTCTGAAAGAACAAATATTAATGCGTGAGTACAAGTTGTACAACTTAATTTCTGTGCCGCAGATAAGCAGAAAGATAACTTAAAGTTGCACTGCTATCTATTAAATGCATTAACTAAGTGTCCAATCATGTGAGAGTCCCCAATGCCATTGAAAAAATACCTTAGAATCTATTAAAGTTGGGGTATCTTCCTCTCGGTTCTCATTGTTGAAAACATCATGTAGTTGGAAAGACCTAAAACAAGACGAAAAACAGTGTGAGAAACTTAAACTTGAGATACCAAGGAAGAAGCTTCTTCCACTCAAATCCATCTGCTCTCTGTGCTAACAAATAGGAAGAAATTTAATCATATGATAGAAGCATATACTTTTCCTTAGTCTCATTTTTCTTGTGGTTAACTCTAGCTACAGTTTCCAAAACTGCCTGATGAACAAAACAAAAATATGAAGAAGATATTACCCAGTGGAGGAATAAGAACAGAATATGTCAACATATAAACTCAAATAGGAAAGTGAAAGACAGATAAATGAAGATTCAGAAAATACAGGAATACCAGAGACATTCCTCTAAAGTCTAAACAAATCCTATTCTTTATGTGTAGCATATTTTGCACCTCAGTGAAGAGGTTTGTTGGAACCAAGCATTGGATAGTCCAGCAGTAAAACTAAAAGGTATACACCCATATCTGAGGTCCTGAGTTCAGGCCCGCATATGTCGTGGAAGTATCTAATTTATGCGGTGAAAGATATTTTTCAACAAAAGCAGGAATGGATTTCTTTGTTCTGCCCCAAGGAAGAAGTCCCAGAATATAATGATAAAATAGAGACAATTCCATATGTTGGAAGTCTAGTGGTACCCTATTATTTTCCGAACACATTAATAAAGTTTGAAGCCCGCAAGGATGAAAGAATACTAGTAGTGCAGACAATTAATTGAACTAGAGTACATTTTATTCCACTGTTCTTGTAAAACTAGTTGAGCCGATTCAACGTTAGATAAATTATATTGATAGTTATAATCACCATTTAACCAATTTTTCCATCAATTCATTCCAGAATTGCTAAGTTTTAAAAGCCTTGCTTCGGCTTAAAGTATACCTTGTATTCCAAAAAAAGATTCTTTATTAGATCCTTCAGGAAAAGAGACGTGCCATGATATTTAATTTAGTTGATAAAGATAAACTCATTTTAGACAAGTCGGCCTTGTGTTTGATACTTCACAGTTTTCAGGAGTACAGATCAAGTGCAAGCTTTAATAGGGTGCCACCTGAACATATTCGCTAAAAGGCTAAAAGCGCTGCTCCTATATAAACTCGTTGGGTGACATGTATATCTACAAGATGTATACAATTGACGATAGCTTCAGTTAAAGAAATATAACTATATCTCTTGTGTAAAGAGGCTTGAACTACGCTGGCCGATTTTCATGTCAAGACATTTTACCAGGTTTCTTTCATGTCCTGTGTTCATTGCATTGAGATGATTTTAACAGCTAAGCTTTTAAGACGATGAGTCATTTATCATGCAAATCAAGATCAGTCCAGTCAATTATTATCATGTGGTTAACGTCTAAGATAGATGATACACCCAACATGCATGCACACACCAAGTAGATTATAAACATTCACCAACCTTGTCCCCAGCAACAGTATTGTTGAAGCTACCAGCATCAGTTTCTGCCAGATCACCAAAAAAACAAAATGTTATTGCGGTTCCAAGTTCCCAAAACAACGTTTTGAAACTTCTACCATTTGTACATCACATTTAACTATTTATAACTTCATCCAAATCATCTCTACTCTAATGGTATGGAGTTTGAACACATGCACAACACGTGGTTTTAAGGGAATAAATATATTTTAGTAGTTGTTGTGCTTAACAAGGGTAAAATAGATTAAAGCTGGAAATTGCATACATGGCCATGACATGGAGACGACTAAAATCAGTCATTTTGGATCCATCCAAGAGTCATCCTTTAATAATAGAAATGTGGTACCTAAACAGCTAGGGAAAATGACTGACTTAGCCGTCTTATTGCCATGATTGCACTCACATGTTACGACTTGCACCTTGATAAACAAAATATACAGTTTATAATATCATCTTTTTGTTAAAACCATTTGCAGCGCACACATTGTAATTTCCAGATCACTCAAAACAATATTTTCTCTACTTCACTAGGTATCCAGCAAGATTTCTTTGATTTGATTGTAGTTTGCATTGAACATTTCTACAACAAAGGGTGTACAAATTCTCAACAGTTTTGCATCAGTTGATGTTCAAATTGCAGAATAATAATCAGATCTTATAGTTTGGCTTCCAATAAAATTGAAGTATTTGTATAGACTAACTCTAAAATCGAGACATTACTACAGCTATCAACTACTTAAAAAAAGATTAGATCAAAACCAAATCGAACGACTATCAAAAACTGATCTAGTTTTCCCCAAATTGATCTGAAACAACTAATTTCAACTCCAATTCGAACTAATTCAAAGCCCTAATTCAAAATTTCTCAGAACGTTCAAAAAAAAAAAAAAACGTACCTCCTCCAGATTGCTCATTATCAGGGAATTCCTTTTCCAAAGCTCGATCAATCATACCAGCAAAACTATCTTGTCTTGTTTTCAAATCAGACAATGTCTTATTATAAGTAGTAGTAGTAGTAGTATTACTCCCATTGTTTGAATCAATCCGATCCAACTCAGTTAGTTCAGCAGTAATAAGAGAAGTAAAGCAAAGAAGTGTAATGAAGAGAGAAAAAGAAAAAGTAGAAGAAGAAGTCTTCATTTCCACACAAAATACAAAAGAACTAGGGTTTCATTGAGAGAGACGAAGAAGAAGAGTATACAGTGGAGAGTTAGGTTGGTGAGTGTTTTGTTAAGAAATGGCAGATATTTTCTACTTAAGAGAGAAAGAAAGAGTAAAGTCGGTGTTTAACTTAACTTTGGTTAAGGTGGTTAACCTAATTAATTATTTAATTATAATAAAGACTATAATTACGGTTCAAGCAAAAAAATATGAATCGAAAAAATCTGTAGGAAAAAAAATGACACTTTAACTGCTCATAAAGCTAAAATTGGTCATGGAGTCATAATTGTTGAATCGTTTATTTTATTTTATTAGAATAAAAGGTTGTAACTTTATTAATGTAGAGCAATATTTATATCATGGGGAAAGTTCGACCTGTTGGTCTTCCATTACAAACCTTACCGGAGAAAGAGGGCAAACTGAGTCCCAAATGTTATTATCACGAATTTGTTGTTGTTGATTAGCTGCTGCAAAGTTTGTTTGGTTATCTGCTGCCTGATTTGCCTCCTGATAGACATGACGTAGCTTTTTAAATGGGATTCGATCAAGGTTGTAGTGAATGTTACGTATCATGTGGTGTAGGTACAATGGGACATCACATTTGTTGTTGATTATATCTACCAAGGATTGGGAGTCCGCTTCAAAACTGATTTGTCCCATTGTAGTTGCATCGCGGTTCTTGTGGCCAGAAAGAAAGCCCAGGTTTCAACAATTAGTGCAGAAGTATACCCTACTGATGATGCTAGTGCTGTGATTAGAGTCCCTTCTGATTTCCTGTATAAGAAACCGGCTCCTGATTGACCTGATGATCTTTGGCTGCCCCGTCTGAATTTATCTTAATTCATGATTCCTCCGGTGATTTCCATCCAACCCATTGTAGGAACTCCTTCGAAATGAGTTTGATTGTCGATCCGGGATTGGTTGACAGTCTGGTAAATGGGGTGGAAGGTGGCTCTGTGCATATTCATATTCAGTGAATAATAGGAGCGCCGTTTGGAATATTTTTTGTGGTGTTGATGCAGTTTTGTTGTAAAGATTAGAATTTTTAGATAGCCATAGTTGCCAGAGAAGGAACATACATAAGCTGATACGGTCGTTGGAGAGCTTCATGTCCCAAAAGTGGTTGATGGTTGTCGGTAGGCCGAGGATATCAGGGTTGTTGATGTTTGTTTGTCCATTTGGGTTCCGTGCTAAATGGTTTAACAGTTGAGCCCAGCTTCCTATAGCAATTTTGCACTGGAAAAGGATATGTTATGTGGTTTCCGATTGAATGGGGCATCTTTTGCACAAATTTGAAGGGCATATATTTCTGGAGTGAAAGAGATCAAGGGTTGGTAGACCATTCTGCACGACCCTCCATAGGAAAGGTCTGATTTTTTGTGGGAATCTAGTATGCCATATTTTTTTTATATAATTCAAGATTATTGGTGTTGTGATGTGGTGGAGGTGGGTTGGTGGATTGTTGGTTTTGAATTAGTTGGTAGTATCTAGTTTTCACTGAGTAATTTCAGATTTTGTGAAAGGCCAGATTTTCCAATCTGCAACTGGAATACTAGGTAGGTGGTTGCTTAGGATTGCATTTACATAATCAGCTGGGAATACCTGGTGAATGAGAGCATGATTCCACATGATGGTGATTGGGTCAATGAGTTTCCCCACTTTAGCAATGTCTGCCAGATGTGTTGTCTGGAATGGTTGTTCAAATGTTATCCAGTTCCCTGTAATGAGAGTGTCGGTTCCATCTCCAATTTATGTTGAACATTTGTTGTGCAACAGATAGATTCAGTGCAGACTCTTCCACATAAATCTATCCATAGGAGAGGGGGTTGGTATTTTCTGAAAAATAGGTACTCCATTTAGATATTTCGTAGTACAAACTTTTCCACATAAGGAATTTGGCTGTTCATGGATCTTCCATATTCTCTTAGCAAGGTCGTGTTATGTTGTTTGTTTGCTCGTATTCCTACTCCTCCTTGGAATTTTGGTTTGATGAGCCTCTTCTAACCAATTGGATGCAGTTTTCTAAAGTTTTGGTCATGTCCCAAAAAAAAAATCCTATCCAGTTTATCAATTTTTGGTGAACATGGGTGGGTCACATCTAAGTTTGGATAATATGGTTTTGTTTGGGGTAAGGGATGTGTTGATTAGCTGAAGTCTTCCTGCCTGGATCGGGTTTAATGCGAATCGGGTCATGCACTACCAGGCTCCACACAAACATAACAATCTCCCACTTGAGGACTGGTCACATCACAATGCGCCCTAACTTCACTCTGAACAAACTTCAAAACACACCGATCACCGCAGCAGCTCTCTTAACCAGTCATCAAGCTCGAAGACCCACTAAAGCTGCACACAGCTTCAGTTTCTCAAGGGTCACTGGTTTTGACAACATGTCTGCTGGATTCTTTGCTCCATCAATCTTCCTAAGTGTCAACTGACCATCTTCTATCAAAGATCGAATGAAATGATACTTAATATCCACGTGCTTGGTTCTGGAATGGTATGCCGGATTCTTGGCTAAGAAAATAACACTCTGACTATCACTATACAAAACTTCATTTCCTTTCTTCATACCCAATTCACCCAAGACACGTTGTAACCAAATCATCTCCTTGTTCGCCTCAGTAGCAGCAACATATTCTGACTCAGTAGTAGACAAGGCTACTATCTTCTGCAAATTAGAACCCCAGCTCACAGCAGTACCACCCAAAGTATACACATACCCGGTAGTACTCTTTCTACTATCAACATCTCCATCCAAGTCAGCATCAACATAACCCTGCAACTTCATACTAAAACCTGTGAAACAAAGTGATGTATCTGCAGTACCCTTCAAATACCGAAGTAGCCACTTGACTGCCTCCGAATGTTGCTTTCCTGGATTACTCATGTACCTGCTCACAGCTCCAACTGCATGTGCAATATCTGGTCTGGTGCAAACCATGGCATACATAAGACTCCCAATCGCTGATGCATAAGGAATCTTCTTCATATAAGCCTCATCTTCTGCTGTCTTAGGTGACTGGTCTTTGGTTAGCTTAAAGTGGCCACCCAAAGGCGTGCCTACTGGTTTGGCACTCTCCATGTTAAACCTTTTCAGAATCTTGTTCACATATTCTGACTGCGATAGCTTCAAGGTACCATGATTGCTATCTCTTGTGATCCTCATACCAAGAATTTGCTTTGTAGCTCCAAAATCTTTCATTGCAAACTGCTTTGACAGTTTCTTCTTTAGATCATTTATTTCCTCACTTCTAGGCCCTGCAATAAGCATATCATCCACATATAGCAATAAAATCATAAAAGTGTTTCCAGACCTCTTTATGTAGCAATAATGATCTGATTCGCATTTGTGAAGCCGGTGGTACCCATAAAACTGTCAAACTTCATATACCACTGCCTTGGAGCTTGTTTCAAACCATACAAGATTTTATTCAATTTGCAAACAAGATTCTCTTTCCCAGTGATGCGAAGCCCTGTGGTTGCA
Organism: Papaver californicum; assembly: GCA_023531435.1. NCBI lineage: Eukaryota > Viridiplantae > Streptophyta > Magnoliopsida > Ranunculales > Papaveraceae > Papaver > Papaver californicum. The sequence goes on along the minus strand of JAJJMC010014768.1, from coordinate 2,620,549 downwards.
CCATATAAATGTCTTCCTTCAGATCACCGTGAAGGAATGCAGTTTTCACATCTAACTGCTCAAGGTATAAGTTCTGTGCAGCCACAATTTCCAAAACCAATCTAATTGTATTTAGCTTCACAACTGGAGAGAAAATATCAGTCTAGTCTACACCTTCCTTTTGCTGAAAACCCTTCACAACAAGCCTGACCTTGTAACGTGTACTCCCATCATGCTCTTCTTTTACTCTGTACACCCATTTGTTATGCAAAGCCTTCTTCCCTTCTGGTAGCTCGGTTAGCTTCCAAGTCTGATTCTTGAGTAAATAATCCATCTCATATTTCATAGCTAACTCCCACTTGCTCGAATTCTCAACTTGCAAAGCTTCAGCATAATTTTCATGCTCACCGCCATCTGACAACAAGATTTGATGTAGAGAGGGTGAATAACGATCCACTGCCTTGGGTACCCTACTGCTTCTCCTAAGATTGGGAACTGGAGTACTGGGTTTGGAGAAACTGGATTACCCTGCTCTATCTCAGGCACTTCATTTTCCTGGTTCTGGACAACCTTTTCCTGCATACTGATTTTAGAAATCCCACTTAAATCAACATAAGCAGAATATTTTACCTCTGGTGCCTCTAGTTCTTCAACTGCATTTGATTTGTCCTTGTACATAACCTTCTCATTGAAGATGACATTCCTGCTTCTGATAATTCTCCGACTTTCTGCATCCCAAAATCTATAACCAAAAACATCATCTTCATAGCCAATAAAGAAACATTTATTGGATTTGGGATCAAGTTTGTTTCTAACCTTGGCATCAACATGTACATATGACAAGCATCCAAATACTTTCAAAAAAGAAAGATTTACCTCCATACCTCCTCTGGCAATTTGAAATTCAACGGAACTGTTGGTCCTCTATTGATCAGATAAGCTGCAGTGTTGGTTGCATCAGCCCAAAAAACTTTTGGCAACCCAGCATGCAACCTTATGCTTCTAGCACGTGCATTTAGGGTCCGGTTCATGTGCTCAGCTACACCATTCTGTTGTGGTGCCCTGGAATGGTCTTTTTCATTCTGATTCCATTTGTAGCACAATACTCTATGAACCCACCATCAATATACTCACCCCCATTATTTGATCTTAGGCACTTCAGTTTCAGACCTGTCTTATTTTCTAACAAAGCCTTCCATTTCTTAAATATATCAAATACACCACTTTTATTTTTCAGAAAATAAATCCATACCTTTCTGGTCGAGTCATCAATAAATGTGATGTAGTATAATGAGCCACCAAGTGATGGAACTGGGGATGGTCCCCACAAATCAGTATACACCAACTCTAACTTTTCTGGTTTTGGAGCTCTACCGCATTTGACGAAGCTGAATTTCTTCTGTTTCCTAAGGATGCAGCTCTCACACATACCAACATCAATGGTCTTCAATTCTGGTAGTTTCCCATTCGACTGAAGTACCTTCACGCCCTTCTCACTCATATGCCTAAGCCTTTGGTGCCGTAGAGTATCACTAGATTCAACAACTGCAACTATATCTACTGCAACTGTATCTACTGTTGTCATGCCAACAATAGACAAGTCTCTCGGACTTGAATACATATAGGGAGTACCCGTCTTGTAACCACGAGACCCTACCATAGCTCCCTTAGTTACCTTCCATCTACCACTACCAAAATAAACACCATGCCCTTCGTCATCAAGCTGCCCAATAGAAATTAGATTCCTCTTTAGCTGTGAAACATGTCTAACTTTGTGGATTCTCCAGACTGATCCATTTTCCTGCTTAAGCTTGATCTCTCCAATGCCTACTATCTGAAGTGGTCTATTATCATCTAAAAAGACAGTCCCGAAGTTACCTGCAGTATAGTTAACAAAAAGTTCTCGGCTTGAAGTGGTATGCCAAGAAGCTCCTGAGTCGAGAACCCAAGAGTCCATGGGACTTTCAACAGAAAGCAGTAAGGCATCTTGCACGGTTTTTGTAACAACATTTGCACTTTTATTCACGTTCTTCTTAGGTTCTTTGCACCACTTCTGTATGTGGCCCATCTTGCCGCAGTTCCAGTATCCAGCCGGACCCGTGGACCTCTAGATTGGCCCCTGTTTCTCCCTCTTCTTTATTTAGATCTTCCTCTGTTCTGATTTTTCTGAGATGATCTGCCTCTTGATTCGACGTTATAGGCAGCATCATTGTTCGAATACTTACCAGAATCCTTCATTCGAACTTCTTCACCCAGAATCAGATCGCGTATGTCATTATACTTTAGCTTTTCTTTGCCAGCAGAATTACTTACGGCAGTTCTCACAACTTCCCAACTGTTGAGTAGAGAAGCCAAAAGGATTAAGGCACGAATTTCATCATCAAATTCAATCTCGACAGATGATAGAGCATTCACGATTTCACTGAACTCATTCAAGTGCTTTGTAACTGAAGCGCCCTCTGCCATGTATAATCTGAACAGTTTCTTCACCAAATGCACCTTGTTGTTCTCCAACGGCTTTTCATACATACTCGTCAAGGCCGCCATCAGACCAGCAATGGTCTTTTCTTTCACAACATTGTGTGCAACTGACTTGGCTAGGGTTAATCGAATAACCCCTAGAACCTGTCGATCCAGAAGTTTCCAATCTGCCTCGGACATCCCATCTGGCTTCGTTGAATCCAATAGAGGTTGCTGCAAATTTCTTCCATAGAGATAATCTTCAATCTGCATTCTCCAGTACGCGAAATCTGACCCATCAAACTTTTCGATTGCGTTTGCATATCCGACCCTATCGCAGATGATGTCGACGCCCCTTTCTTTGTCTATATGTCGTCTTCTCCTCCTGCCATCGATTCTTCCCAAAATTCTTCACGAATCTAGCTATGATACCATTTGTTATGATCGATGCTATTAAGAAAACAAAACGAAAAACAAAAACACAAGATTTACTTGGTTCACTCAAAATAGGCTACGTCCAAGGAGCGGCTGCGATTTTCACTATGATCTCAAAAACAAAGTTCCAGAGGAATACAACGATGATAATAATACTGATAAGATATGAACCCTAGATAGGGCAACTCTCCGGTCCGGCCTATCGGCCCGTCCCTCCGCTTCATAAACAAACCTCTCAAAAAGTTTCATTTAATTTCCCAACGGACCGCCAATCGGATCGGATCTAATGCGAAACGGGTCGTGCACTACCAGACTCCACACAAACATAATAAAAGAATACAAGACCCACGTGCCAAATAGGCCAAAAAAGAGAATCCCTACAAGAAATTCAAAAAGAAGAAAAACAACCCGAACCAAATCCCTCTATGTTTAGGGAGGAACTAAGAAGAAAAATCGAAGTTCCAGCCATTTTAACATAACCAATAGTGATATGTTGTTAGTACATCATTTTGTACTTAGTATTCATCAGAGAAAAATCATGTCTCTCAAAGATTACTTCAACAACAATCATCATCCAGGTCCTCTTCCTCATCATCATAGGCTAAACCTCAATAATGTGGATATAGGTAGTCCAGAAAAAGAAAAAGAAAAAAAAGAATCCTGGCTCTCCATAAACATACCCGAACTCATTCCGAAACATAAAACGTCTTTGATTTTCCTTTCACTTCAGAAATCAACTTCAAGTACAATGATGCAGTGAAAAGACTAAGTCAACAAATGGACTCAATAATATTTAGATGATATACAACTTTACTTCCATTCAAAGACTCTGTTCCCGTGTTAGGGCCAGAGCCTCATATATTTAGGACCCCTTCTCGCCGACTTACCAAATTTAGAGCCTTATTGGATTGAGGTTTCTCAAGTTGAGGTTCTATATATAGGAAACTCTTGGCTTTTTTCTCTTTTAATAAAAAGTGTTTCCCTGAAATCTAAACACATGGCTTTAGATTTGTGTATCATGGAGGAGGAGCCCTCAGCTAAGCGTTTGAAGAGAAACGATGATGATTACTTACCAGGGAACATTACGATGATTGAGCTTCACAACTTCATGACATTTGATCATGTAATATGCACCACGTCTCAACATTGTTGTTGGACCCAATGGGGCTGGAAAGAGTTCGCTTGTTTGTGCTATTGCACTTGGTCTTGGTGGAGAGCCACAGCTTCTAGGAAGAGCTTCAAAAGTTGGAGCTTATGTGAAACGTGGGGAGACATCTGGGTTTATTAAGATCACCTTGAATGGTGATTGAATGAGTGAATCTATCACCACTACGAGGATTATAAATACCAAAACCAAATCCGAGTGGCTGTTCAATGACGATGTAGTGGCGAAAAGTGAAGTGTTGGAAATCATTCAGAAGTTTAATATTCAGGTTAACAATTTGACGCAGTTCTTGCCGCAAGATCGGGTATGCGAGTTTGCGAAGCTAACTCCTGTGCAACTACTGGAAGAGACAGAAAAGGCTGTTGGTGATCCTCAGCTCCCAGTACTACATAGCACTCTTGTTAATAGAAGCTCTGAGCATAAGAGACTTGAAGTGGTAATCCAGCATAGTCGAGATGCTTTGAATCGATTGAAGGTACTAAATGTCGCGCAACAAGAAGATGTAGAGCGTGTTCTTTATGGAAAGGAACTTCTGGTGCAGGTTGAATCTATGAAAAAGAAGTTACGTGGTTCGAATACGAGCAGAAAAAGAGTGAGTATATGAACGTAAAAAAGGATGAAACTGCTGCCGTGAGGCGTAAGGAAAAAGCTGTTGAGCAATTAACTATTCTCCAAGGGCCTATAGAAGAACAGAGGAAAGCTTTAGCAGCACAAGATGAAGTATGTGAGAATGTGAGCAATGTCATAGCTATAAATTCGACAGTTTATAGAGAAGCAATATGAGGCACATCTTTTGGGGGTGAAAGTTCGGGGAAAGTATGACGAGATGGAAGAGTTGAGGATGGACAATGAATCTCGCCAACAAAGGATTGAAACCGCTAACGAAAAACTTGCAGATGCTATACAAGCACTCAAGAATTTACCCGGTTATGATTATGAGTCTCATATGGCTGAGCGTGATTTGTTAGGTACGCAAATAGTGGAGTTAATAAATTCTGCCAAGGAAAAGCGTTTCTAGGAATCTGAGAAGGAATATTGTTTAAGGCAGAAGAAACGAATGCTTAACGACTGCTTAGATAGGCCGACGGATACGGAACATGACAATTATAAGCCTCTGTAATTTGAAAAGATCAGGAGCTGATAAAATATACGAGGCTTATCGCTGGTTGCAAGAACATCGGCATGAGTTAAAAACGGAAGTGTATGGTCCTATCCTCCTCGAGGTTACTGTTCCAAATAAAGATAGGCATCCTATTTGGAAGACCGTGTCGCTTCTTATATCTGGAGGTCCTTCGTAACTCAGGATGCGGATGATAGAGATATCTTGGTCGAGGGCCTTAAGCAATTCAATGTTCCCGTTTTAAATTATGCAGGAGGAAGAGCAGGAAATGATAGAGTTCCTTTCGAACTTTCAGAAGAGATGCAGAAGCTTGGCATCTATTCCAGGCTTGACCAACTTTTTGACGGACCTAACGCTGTGAAGGAGGTTTTGGTTAGCCAATTTTGACTGCAATATTCATATATTGGGAGCAGGGAAACTGATAGGCAGGCCGACCGTGTCCCCCAACTCGTATATCTGATCTAAGGACTCCAGAGAATCACTACCGGTGGAAAAAATCTAGATATGGTGGCCATGTTTCCGCAAGTGTTGATTCAATATCTCCGTCTCGTCTTTTTCTGTGTAGTGCAGATGCCGGTGAAATTCAAAAACTCAGGTCAAGTAAACGAGAACTGGAATATTGAGTATCTTCTGTACATGTAAACTAATGCCAATATCTTCTATATATGTTAATTGTATCTTATACAACTGTAGGTAGTAATGATAGAATGTCCTATCATTAACTCTAATAATCTTCTGTAATACTCTCCTGTATACTCTCAATCAATATATTCTCCTCCCATTGGCAGAATTCAGCCATAGAGGATTCATACATTCATATGGTATCAGAGCCATTACCCTCTTCTTTCTTTTTACCTTCAACTCAATGGCATCTGTAGAAAACTTAAATACTACTGATAATACTTCTCCTTACCCTTTTCCAAAACTCAGTAACTTGGTTCAACTTCTGTCCATCAAACTCACAGATAAAAATTTTTTTGTTTGGAAGAAACAACTAATTCCTATTCTTCGATCTCATGACCTATATCAATTTATTGATTCTGAAGTTTCTCCCCCTCCCTCCCATATTCAAGGTGCCAACCCAAGTTCATCTCTTCCTAATCCTCTCTACTCTTACTGGGCTAAATCAGATGTACATCTTCTTACATGGCTTCAAGCCACCTTCACTGATTTTGTTATGGCTAGTACACCTGCCTTTGAAACTTCTAAAGATCTTTACCAATATTTAGAGAACACTTTCAACTCCAAAGTCATAGCTAGAAATTATCAGCTTCATTTTCAACTGCAAACAATCCAACGTAATACCTTTTCTGTCTCTGACTAATCTTGCTAAAATAAAATCCATCTCTGATTCCATATCTTCTACTCCATCTCCTGTAAGTGATAGTGAACTTGTTCATCACACTCTTAGAGGTCGTGGTCCTGAATATGAGAGTTTTGTCACAGCTATAGAAACTCAAGAAAATCCTCCAACATTCTCTCAACTGAACCCTCTTCTTTTGAGCCATGAGGCTCGTATTGGGAAACAACAAATCCTTGCAAATACTCATATGTCTGCTGCATTTCTAGCTCTCAATCATCAATCAAACACATTTTTTAACACCAACAATCGTCCTAACAACCGCAACTTCAATAATTCATCCCCTCATGGTGGTAGTCGAAACAATGGTCCCAGTAGTGGTCTGTATGGTGGTGGTCGTTATAATAGACGTGGTAGAAGTAGATCCCAAGGTTATCAAAACTTCAAACCATCTTACCGATATCAATCTCGTTCAATTCTTGGTGCTCCTCCAATTATTTGTCAAATTTGTAACAAACAAGAACATACAACCCAAGTAGATCCAAGGTTATCAAAACTTCAACCCATCTTACCGGTATCATGCGTACCAAGCTAATGATCTCCCTCAAACGTTTGCTGCAATGCAAATGAATGGTACCCCGTTTGATCAGCATTGGTATGCAGACAGTGGCGCAACTCATCATATAACTGGTGATGCTTCACAATTGGTGAACTGCACTCCGTACAATGCTACAGATCAGGTAGCTGTTGGTAACGGTAATCTTCTACCCATAACTACTACTGGTGATATTATTTTTCAAACATCAAAAATGCCTCTTACTCTCCATAATGTTTATCATGTTCCTAAAATCAAGAAGAACCTCTTATCTACTTCTAAACTCACTTCTGATCATGATCTTTCTATTACCTTTGACAAACTTGGGTTTGTGATTATGGATCGACGAACGGGGACTCTGCTGCTCCACGGACCCAATAGAGGAGGCCTGTATCCTGTTTTGAACTCGTATGACCTATCTTATCCTTCTATACATGGTTCTGCAACTTCAGCATACTTTGGTGTTCAAGCACCTTCTTTAGTTTGGCATCAACGACTAGGTCATCCACATCGTCAAGTCCTTAGTCATTTAGTCTCCAATAAAATAGTGTCTTCATCCAATAGGGTATCTCGTTTTGGTATCTGTGGTAGTTGTGCTCAGTCGAAACACCACCTACTTTCTTTTGTTAAGCATGACATTAAAACTCAAAAAGCTTTATCAAAAGTTCATGTTGATTTATGTGGTCCTTCTCCCATTATTTCTAAATCTGGTTTCGGATACTTTTTTATTCTTGTTGATGATTACTCCCGCTACACATGACTATATTTTTTGAAAACCAAATCTCAAGTATATGATTGTTTTAAATCCTTTACTCCTTTGGTTGAAAACTTGTTAAACTCTCGCATTCACATATTACAGAATGATGGTGGTGGTGAATTTTATTTCTCTTCCTCTGCAAAGATTTTTAACTAAACATGGTATACTTCACCAGTTTTCATGTCCCCATACTCCGCAACAAAATGGGGTTACCGAAAGAAAGATATGTCATGTGGTGTGATATGATTTTTGTATAGTG
>JAJJMC010014768.1:2547285-2603621 GCA_023531435.1 Papaver californicum | reverse complement strand
TCGATACCCTGAACCCTAAACTCCAAAATATGCCTTAATAACCTCTTTCTCTAATTCATATCTTCGTCGATATCCTGAACCCTGAACTCCAAAATCTTCCTTAATAACCTCTTCCCCTAAGTCGGAATCTTTACCGATACTTTAAATCCATCGATGTTCGTCATATTATCCTTCATAACCTTTTCCCCTAAGTCGGAATCTTTGCCGATACCCTAAACCAAGCGGTGTTCGTCAAAATTTCCTCATAGTGTTTATTCCCATGAGTCATAAGCTTCACCGGTACCCTAAACCCTAAACCCCGTTTGTCAAATATTCCTCATAATGTTTAAACCTACCGATGTTTTACCACACATGTTACTCGCACAATAGTCATAAGCTTCATCGGTGCCTTATTCACCGTTCAAAATTTTGTTTTAACACAACGAGAAACACACATTTATCTCACACACTTACTCAATCCGTATGAAAATTCAACATCGAATCTGAACCATCTAAAACAAAACCATGATCCGTATGTGGTGGCTTATCCACCGTTCAAGTTTTGTTTTCAAAACCCTAAAAAAAATTCCCTTCATTTTCGTTCGTAGTCTTTCTCTCTCTTCCAGAACAGCCGCCGAAGAAAAACTAGGGTTCCATCGATACCTTCATCACCATCCACCGAATCTACTCTCTCTTTGTCTCTCTTTCTCATTGTTTGTTTTAAAGATACTAATAAATAGCCCAAAAATCTACAAATCATCTTTTTTTTAGTCTGCAATTATTTTCATCTTCATCTCTATTTCGATCACAGACAGCAGATCTTAAGTGAGATCATTGGTTGGTTAAAGGTATGTACGATACTGATTATTTGTGTACTCCATCTGTGGTTTGTGAAACTTACTAATAAAATCCCTATGGGAAACATTGATGTAGTCTCCTGGAACCTTTTTGGGAATTAGATTATAAATATATTTTCTGGAAAACTGAGCAATGGTTGGACAAAGGCTACTGAATGATGCTTTGAAAAAATCAGTTTTGAAGTTCAATAATGAGTAGTGTAGATGATGCTTCAAGTTTGAAGATGAATAATCTTCATACTCAGCTACATTATATTTACTCATATTTGAATCTTCATTATCTGTTGTATCTAATATTCATTTTTGAGACAAAACCATATTAGAAAGATGATAACCAAGCTAACACCTGGTTTTTAGTAGTAATATTCTTGTTTCTTGATGTATTCAGCAAACCACTTGTGTATTATTAGTTCTCTGGTTTACATGGTTATGTATTATTAGTTCTCTGGTTTACATGGTTGTGTATTATTAGTTCTCTGGTTTACATGTATTCATTGTTTCTGTATCCTCATATCATATCTAACATTTCAGGTATCTCATTAAACAGAGTATTGTAACCTTGGAGTTCTGGATTTAGGTTTTTTAATGTGTCAAGTTAGGGTTTCATAATGAGAATTACTTGATCGAACTAACCTTGCTTAAAGTCGGGATAAGAAATACCACTGAAGTTCAAGTTAAGGTACAATTTTTGAAATTTTACACTTTGGGGTATTCTAGTATCTTAATTCAAAGATATTGAGTTGAATTTTTAGGGTTTGTTTCAGAATATGATTCTGGTATTTTAACACTGCACTAGAATACCTAGAAACTTCGTTTATATCATGAGTCGTAAAAATAAAAATTCAATTTGTAGCTGAATGATATAAATGAGGCCTGGCTAGAAATTTCGTTTATATCATGAGTCAGAATTGTTATTCTTCAGTTATGATATAAAGCAGCATACATTTTAGGTTGAATTTAGTTTACTCAAGAGAAGATTAGAGCTACAATGGCTACTTACAAGGTTGCTAATTCTGTTTCAATCTATGTTTCAATTTTTCCTTTGCTTCTAGTTTGGTTTTTGATTTAACTTTTGTTTTATGATCTATGTGTAGGTTGAAACTGAAGTGAAAAAACAACAACAGTTGAAGTATCTATGGTTTGTTAAAATTGCTGGTATTCATGGAAGCTAAGGTGGAAAACACTATTTCAAGTATCATCTCATGCACTACTTGTCCGCTGTATGATTTTTGCAAAACAATTAGTTTGGCATCTTGTAGCCATGGATTGCCGTGAAATATCAGATGGAAAACGAAAGTAGACCAATTTGCTATAGTAAGGTTTATGCTTCCTTTAGCTACTAGGATACCATTGAGAAGCTAAAATTTCCACTTTCTTCCTCTTCTTTTATGCAATCTGTCTTTTGTTGAACCATGTGGAACATTTGTCAGTCATTGTTGTTACTTCGAATTTTTCCTCCTTTAATAAAACATAACGTTCTGAATTGTGCATAATTTCCTACACATACGTACATTTTTCTTCCTATAGCTAAGCTCAAAAAAAATTTGAAGCTTCCAAAGAAATGCATGACCTTAATGGTATAGCAAGTATCCTACAGTACTACCCTTATCACGTAGGGTTCCTCTAGTATAAAGGCTCTTGGGATTTTGGTGCTAATATTTGGTTTTGGTCTGCTACAGATTCATCACCTCGGTGGTGCCATCAGATATTACGTACAGATTCACCACCTGCTGAAACATATGAGTGCCAAGCAGAAGTAGGACTCTTTTACTGATTTTTGGTTGTTCTTTTCTTCTTCCTGATATTTTGGTTTAGAGGCTCATAAAATTTAGTATGTTTTGTGCTGACAGGTTAGTTGTTCAATGGATCTCGAATCTCATCGTTCACAGCTTGTATAGTAACAAAGAAGTATTTCTCCAAGAGCAGATCAGGTTTCCTTTGGTTTGCGTTCTGTATTGTACTTGGTACCATTTTTACTCGGCTATGTTTATGATATCTATTTATCGATTTTGTTTCATGTGTAATGTTTTGCTCGGTTTTCAATTTATTGTGTGTTTTGCATTCTGTCAATCACTAACATCATTTTAGATTTAGAATTTGTACTGCTAACACAGAATTTGTTTGCAATATAAAGATTCTAGAGAGGAATTCTGGTAGATATCAACCAATGAATTTCTAATTTCTTCATAACAGGCTACAATTAATGACAACAGTCCTTAGTATGATAGCGTTTGTAGGTTAAAATTTGTTTGCAATATATAAATTCTAGAGAGGGGTTCTGGTAGAGATCAACCAATGAATTTCTATTTTCTTCATAACGGGCTACAATTAATGACAACAATCCTTAGGATGATTGTGTTTGTAGGTTAAAGGCATTTCTGACTTGTTGTTTGATTATCTAATAAGTATCATTTGGTGGTTGTCTTTTGCAGGTTGAGAGATCAATTAGGAAAGCAGTGATATTCTTACAATGGATCGATGGCCTGGTATGCATGTGGGTTAAACATATTACTGCATCTTTATCCAAAAAAAAGTTGTCTGCTCCTTACATCATCATGAATAGGATTAGGATGCATGTTGTGTGTTTCTTTTTTTTGCCAACTGACTATTGAAACAGGGAAATGCAGAAGAGAACTTCTGTTTTCTGTTCGTGAACATGATCTGAACACATATTGGAACACATAGCTCTCATTTTCAGATGCCATCTTGTCTGGTGCTAAAGCTTCTTACTCAGTATTTGCAAAATCTTTGTAAGTCTTCTTTACTTCATATTAACCCATTACCTTTTGTTTTAATAGTATTTTGAGATTGTGTAGTTATACTTGTGCTCTTTGATGCCTGGGTATACATTATGTTCCTTGATTTCTGGATATATAGTTTGTCATTTACATTTGATGTAGTACTTTACTTTACTTTTGTATTTAAAGTTTATTATTGCTGCAGGTACACTATTCTGCTCAACTCAAAGCTTCAAGGGAGATAGCTTAATGTCAGAGTATTTGAATGAGGCTTTGAAGAATATTGGTTGTCAACCTTCTTGTTCTTTTGGGAAGTGAAACTAGACATTAAGATGATACAAGTACTATTAATTTTTATTTATTTTGGTTCTTGTCGGGATGTATATGAAACAATATTGTTAAAAGGTTATGCTTTTTGGTGGGATACTCAAATGAAATATATTTGTAATATCTAATCTTAATTAGATATTTTCATTTTAATTATATAATCTTAGTTATAACTTTTTTTAATTATAATTAGATTTTCGGATTATTTAAATCAAATGAGCAAAAAAATTGAGTAGCTTAAATACTCAAGCAACCAACTTTAAGCCAATTAAAATCTGAATTCTAAAATAATTTGGAAGCTTAAAAATTTAAACAATCAACTTGATTAAAAACTTTGATACCTTAAAAGTTTAAGCAACCAACTTCAGGACAATCAAAACCACAAATCGGTTGTAGCAAGCAAAATCATTTGATCGCTTAAAATTTTAACCAAGTAACATCAGGTTAAGTTGTTTCATGTATCTTCCAACTAGGTAGTTTAATAGCTCCTAAGTCACAAGTTGCTTCTAGAGAGTAAAAAAATTTGTACCTCAAAAGCTTGAGCAACCAACTTCAGGCCAATCAAAATCAGAAATCACTTTTAGCGAGCAAAATTATTTGATCGCTTAAAACTTTAACCAAGCAATTTCAGAAAGAGTTGCTCCATGTATCTATCAACTAAGTAGTTTACTTGCTTTAGAATGATTGGTATATCTGAAGCGATTCATATTTTACTTGCTATATTGGTTGGTCTAGATGTTAAGCGATCACAATTTTACTTGCTCCATGTTAGTTGGCCTAAATGTTAAGCAATGAGAAAAGTACTCGCTTTAGGTTAGTTGGTTTATTACTAGAGCGATTGCATGGTCGCTCAAAGCTTTGACATACATGGCTTTGGGCAACCAACGGAGCGAGTGCCACTTTTAGTCGCTATAACGGTTATAGCGACTTAAAAGGGGCTTTAAGCGACTTAAAACGAGTAGTCGCTTATACCTTTTTTTTATAGTGACCTGTCTCTAAATCAAGCATTGAGGCTGAGTATCGTGCACTTTCTTTAACTACTGATGACGTGATTTAGATTCATTCTACTAAAGACTTAGGTAATACATGCCATCATTTCCAATCATGTATTGTGATAATGTCAATGCCACTATCTTGCTTTAAATCCAGTGCAACACTCTCGCTCAAAGCATATACAAGTTGATTACCATTTTGTTCGTGAACGTGTGCAACGAGGTTGTTTGCAGATTACATACATCTGTACTCGACATCAACTTGCTGACATATTCACCAAGGGCTTATTAAAATAAACTCTCTCTTAAGGCTACACCAGGATCGACTTGAGGGGGGATATTGAGTGATCTTCTGTACATGTAAACTAATGCCAATATCTTCTTATATGTTAATTGTATCTTATACAGCTGTAGGTAGTAATGATAGAATGTTCTATCATTAACTCTAATAATCTTCTGTAATACTTGTTTATGCCAAAAAATCCTTTCGACTAAACAACCAATCAAATTCTTGGATACAATTTACATAACTAAGATCGAGTAATAAAGAAAAATCCTTTTATTCATTTCATAAAATCATTTATGAACAATACCATTCATCACCCAGGTTTTGCAATTTTTGGGTTTATAATCCTTACACTTTTCAATTTAAATACAGAAATCCTTACATAATACTACTATATTCCATAGATTCATACCTAAAAATATTTTCTCTCCCTTTCTCTAACTCTCCTCCTATCTCTTTTTTTCCGTCCCTTCTTTGTTGTTTGATCTCTTCTATTTATAGATCTATTTTTCTGGGTCGCTCTTTATGCAACGTGTCATTTTTTACTGCCTGGTCATCGTTCTGGATCAATTCTTCTTTGGGTCGATCCATCTTGTTTCGATGTATCTATCGTTCTTGTATTTTGTCTTTTACTTGGTGCGATCATATAGATGACAGATTGCTCCTAATTACTTCTTGATTCGATGCTTTATATGTCCGACACGTGTTTCCTTATCTTCAAAGACTTGAGTGATCTCGATCATTAAAATAATAGAGTAATTATTACAATTCACTTTCTCGATCATAAAATAATTATTACATTTTGCTTTCTCGATCATAAAATAATATAATAATAACTTTTTACTTTCCCGATCAGCTATCATTTAATGCTGTTTGTTTTATTCGATGCTGTTCAGCTTTCTCGATCTTATGTGTCATTCATGCAATTCATCGCTCAGATGTCAGGAAACGTCTCGTGTCTTTTTGAAATTTGATATCTTTAATAGTGATCCTGTGTTTCTCGTCTTTTTTAATCTGGTTGCTTCTTAACTTGATCTTCTTCCACGTGTCATGCTTCTTTAATTTACTAACAATTTGCCCCCTTCTTCTCTTTTTTACAAAATCATCCAACGGTCGATCCGAGATTTTGAAAAATAGAGAAGGACTTGTCGTTTTTAACTTTTCAGTTTCTTTTATGCACGTTATCCGAGTTTTCCGCTGGCATTAACATGATTATGTCAGTTACAATTTTTCCAATGAAATCAAATCTTTTCCGATTATTTTGTTCTCCCATCTTGTGGCGGTTACTACTCTTCTTCTTTAAATATCCTGTAACTTTCTGCTGTTTCTTTTTTCTTTTTTAGTTATTGCACTTTGTCTTCCTTAAACTTTTCAAATCTTCCCACTACTCAGGAGCTCTGTTCTCGTTAATTGGTTTCTTCTCTACTTCAATTTGACCATTGTTAACTTCTTTTCTTCATGTAAGTAATTTTATTTTTCTTGATTCAAAATTTTCTTTTCATGGCTGAGGGTTTATCGGTGTAGTAAAAAGATTGTGATTCTCAGGTTATGTATGAATGAAAAGGCCCTTTTTTACACTGTAATTATTGCTAGGTAATTTCTTCATATATTAATTTTTTCTTTCTTTTGTTTCTTTTTGCTCAGATCTTCAATATGTCTCCAAGAAAATCTGATGCTGCCAGCAATCAAGGTGAAAACAGGAGATCAAGTAGGTCTTCTTCATCTCGATATGCTGTTTCTCGTCGAGATTTATCTCTTGTTACTCCTTCTCCTGCTGTACCTCGTACCGTACGGGATTCTTCTCCCGATGTCCCTAATGTTGCCCCCAAGAGTAAGCGATCAATGTCATCTTATAGCTATCGATCTATGGATATTGAAGAATTTAAAAGAAGACATAATCTTCAAGGATTTAAGGTTTCTTTTGTTGATTGTGCTTCCGATATGATGACCTTCGATTTGATGAGAAAATTTCAATATAGCCATCATAGATTATTAATTTCTGTTGGTGCCTTGGAAGTTGGTCTTCATCTCCCTCTGTATGAAAAGAACAACCTTTTCCAGTTCAGAGTTCTTGCTACTCGCAGCAGGGCTCCACATACTCAACTTCGATCTATCACACAGTATAATGGCAATTGGTGGCGAATTCTCGATGAATGTACCCTTCGCAGTGAGGGTCGTACCCGTCTTACCTGTTATGTTCCCGATCTTTCAGAACGTGTTCATTATACGCCTGAGAATTTCCAGAATACTTATGGTGATGGTATTACTGTTAAAAATTATGTTAAATGGAGTGTGAGTCCTGTTCGCAAATGCTCCAAGGGTTTCCTCTACTTCGAGAAGTTGATGACCCCAGAATCAAGGTAGCTCCATATACCAATGCTGACTTTCCTTCGAACGAGAGAATTCGTCGAGAACATGATTATAAATGGTATCGCACCCCTATTCTGATCGAGGGACCTTGGGTATACGGTGACATTCCTACTAGTGAAATTCAGCATCTTCGCAATTGTTTCCCGAACTATTGCCCCTGGAAATTGAACTTTGATGATTATAAATTTGACTTCAAGGTTCGAAATTCTTAATTGATATCATTCTTTTTAGATATAGTGTATCGATCTTTAATGTCTTCTTTAAATGTTTTTACTTTTTTTTTTTTTAATTCCAGGTCGATCCTTCTTTGGACATCGGAATCCCCCTTCCTCCACCTGATCGCGGTATTAAAATCGTCGAGAATAGACAGATCGTCGAGAATGAACAAACGATCGAACCCGCAGTTGAGGGTAAAGGAAAACGAAAATTAATTCTCACAGCAGAGAAGAAGCAGAAAAAGCCCAGAACTCTTGAACTCTCAACTGAGGTTGTAGGAGAGACGGCTTCAAGTTTGAATAAGGGAGAAGGAAGCTCGATTGTTGCTCTTCTATTGGATCAGTCTGATCCTATCGATGTTATTCCAGTTTCCTCGATGCCAGCAGAAATTGTGGTATCGGAACGATCCGATCCTACTGTTGCACCTCCTTCTGGTATTTCATCCAATTTTTATAACATCGTTTCTCCACTACCTTTTGATTTCGTGCTTGATTCCCCTGTACCTGATAATGGTGCATTGGAAACTTTTTCTGGTCTTCCTCAAGAAGAGGGAGATGATATTGTTATTGATGAAGATATTGTTGATGTAGTGAATGAAGTAACTCATGTTGAAAAAGAGATTTCGTCGGAAAAAGATAATGCTGAAATAAATCCGATTGATGACGTGGAGAATATGATTGTTGGAGCCAACACCCTTGTTGTTGAAGAAATGAATGTTATTGATCATACTGAAAAAGAAACCTCTCCTCCTTCTAATATGATCGTTCCTGGTGTTTCGATCCCTTCTGAAGTCGAAGGGACTACTGGAGTAATTCTAGAATCGATTGCGCCTTCCGATGATTTGGTTCGATCTACTTCTGTTGCTGTTGAGGTCGATACTACAATTCCAAGTGTCGACCCTTCTACTCTGAAGTCTGTTTCCGATCAAATCTCTCGTGAAGGTTTTAATTTAGTTGGTGATGAAGAAGAAGCCTACAAATGGTTTCTTTCTCAGGGACTTTGGAATGTTTCAGCAGATCCTGAGAGTATCAAATCTGATTCTGGCTTCATGTCTCGATTCCGGAATTCACTTAGTGCGATTCCTTTGGATGAAACTCTGGATGCATGGTCTAAGAGTGATATTCTCGATCAAATATCTCCTGTGAAGCCTCCTCCTACCTTTAATGAAATTTTGAATGTTTCCGATAGTTCGTTATATTCACTTCCACAACAATCTTTAGCCCAACTTCAATATGGTAATGATTGTCTATTTAGCGGTTATAAATTTTATAAGGCTCGAGCTACCATGATGGGATTAATATTTAAGAAAGAATCAGTGGATATGAAGGAAAAGAATGCTTCCTTACAACAAGCGAATGATGAATTGCAACAGCAAAATAATTTTCTTCAACAACAACTTCAACAACTTCAACAACTTCATCATCAGCATAATGATCAATATCAACAACAACAGGAACGTCTCCAAACTATTGAAGGTCATAATCAAGATCTTCAGAATCAAAATCAAGGTTTATTTTTCATTCCTTTTCAATTACTATTTTATTTACTTGATTTATATGAAACATTTAAATTTTATACTAGGTTCAGTGGAAAATATGGAGACCCTATTTAGGTTCGATCGTAGAATGGTACAATTGAGTAATCATGCAAGGGAAATCTTCAAAGAGATGAATGTGGTTAGAGAAAAACTGACTCAATTGAACGATAGTTTTGATTTAACCACTTGGAGGCGTAATAAAGCAGAATCAAAATATCGAGAAGTTGTAAAATTGCTAACTCAAAAAGAATTAGAGTTTAAATCTGTTGTCAGAGGTACATTTTTGGTTTACCTAATTTTATAGTTCTTGATATCATAAAATTTGTCTAATATTTTCCTGTATTTTCAGAATTGGAGAAAAATTTAATGAAGCAAAGGATCGAGCAATACAAGTAGAAACTGAGCTTAATACAGCGAAAGATTCAGTGAAGAACATCACACAAGAGTTAAAGACTTCTGAGCATAATGTGACGCTTAGCGCCCTAAAAATTGAGAGTTTACATGCTCGATTATCTACTGAACTTTCTAAAATTAATGCTCGTGAACAAGAGATTGACTCATTAGTTGCAGAACTAAATGAAGAGAAAAATCAAAGATCGCGTCTTAGTGCTCAAATAGAAGCAAATCAGCAAAAGATCGAAGAGCTTCACAAAGAAATCAACTTTGGGCGTGATTTCGTTCAATGGGTCAGGCAGGATGCTAAAGCGAAAATTACAATATCCTTCAATACTGCTTTAGATCGTGCACAATCCAATCCTTCAGTGCTTAGTGAGCGCGCTTCTGTGCCTGCAGTTCCTCCTCCACCATCTCGATCCGGTCTTCCCGATATCTAATTATGTCCTTTGTAATTTCATTTACGGTTAACTCCACTATCTTGTACTTTGTTTATCTTTCATTGATTTTCCTTTGCATCCTTTTGATATGTCTTTAATGTTGTTTCCTGCACAAGAAAATGTGATTAAGTAATTCTTTTGGCTATCATATAATTTTCCGAGTACCATAAATTGAAGTACTTTTTACCTCAAATCATGTTGTTCGAGATCCCACACATACGAAACAAACCCGGGCCAGGGGTAAGATACAGGGTTGGTCCCGAACTGTACTTTGAAAATTGATAAACCAATAATTAGGAACTCCTTCTTGATTAAGAATTTCATTGTTAGCGAAACTCTATAAGGATGTTTACCTTTTGACTTTGATTATGTCGTCAATCGCAACGATATCCAGAATATGATGTTCCTGGAATAATTTTGAGCGCTCAAAGTATATGAAATTCCGGGATTAATAGAATTTTGATTATATTAATAATCATGACAATCTCCAAGATATGATGTTCCTGGATTCAAAGTATATGACATTCCGGGATTAATGGAATTATAATATTCTCCATGGTACGATGTTCCTGGAGTGATTATAAAAGAAATTAATGAATTAATTGTCTATGTACCTGCTTTTTGTGGTAACATTGCATTGTTATTCACAGATAGTAAAGCTTTAAATATTGTGCATTCCACGGATGCTTTAAAATTTTTCCTTGCAAATTCTGAAGATAGTACGACCCTTGTCCTGCCGACGCTTGAATCACGTATGGTCCATCCCATGTTGGTGCGAATTTTCCTGCTCTTTTGTCCCTTTGGTGTTCTGTTATTTGTCGGAGGACATATTGACCTTGGACAAAATTTCGGGATTTTACACGCTTATGGTATTCTCGAGCTAATCCCCTTTGATAATTCTCCATCTTTTGGAGTGCCACTTCTCTTTTTTCTTCCAAGTCATCCAATTTTTGTAACATGAGATCTGAATTTAGGTTTTTCTCCCATGCTTCTGGTCTGGTCGTAGGCAAAATAACCTCTGTTGGTATTACTGCTTCTGTTCCATAAGTAAGAAGATATGGTGATTCTCCAGTTGAAGCTTTTCTCGTGGTTCTATATGCCCATAATGTATTATGTAATTGTTCGCACCACTTATTATAATATCCATCCAATGTTTTCTTCATATTTGTTGCGATTGTTTTATTTGTGGATTCTGCTTGCCCATTACTTTGTGGGTAAAAAGGTGTAGACTTATGTTTTTGAATATTATATGTTTCAAATAACATATCGATATTCTTCCCCTGGAATTGTTTTCCATTATCAGAAACTATCGCTGCTGGAATCCCAAACCTACAAATGATATTCTCGAATAGAAATGTAAAAACATCAGTATCTCTGATTCGTGCTAGTGCTTTTGCTTCTACCCACTTGGTGAAATAATCAGTGGCCACAATTAAGTATTTTCTTTTCTTTGTGCCTTCAGCTAATGGTCCGACTATATCAACTCCCCATTTCGCAAATGGCCATGGACTAAGTATTGAATTTAATTCCGTAGCTGGTGCTTTGATTTTCTTACCGAATCGTTGACATTCTTCGCACCTTCGAACCATTTCTTCCGAATCTTTCAACATGGAAATCCAATAATAACCCTGTATTTTGGCTTTTAACGCTAGCGATCGTCTTCCACTATGGTTTCCTGCATCTCCATAATGTATTTCTTTGAGAATTCGTAATCCTTCTTTTCGTGATAAACATCGAAATAATGGTCCAAGAAAAGAATGTCGATAAAGAATTCCATCTCTAAGTTGGTAACTGTTTGACTTAAGTTGAATTTTCCTTGCTTCTTTAGAATCTGTTGGTAACACTTTATTTTGTAAATATTGATGTATCGGGGCTCTCCAATCTGGCTCACTTGGTTGATCATCTTCTTGTTGCGATGTAGATGTGGCACTTTGTATGGCTGAGTCATCGATACCATCTTCCTCTATGTTATTTAATACTTGTGCTCTTATGGATGACTCGTATATTCTCCCAATTTTTAGCGCTTTAGTATTTGGGTCATTTATCATGGACGAGATATACACCAGTGCATCTGCATGTCGATTCTTTTCACGAGACAAATGTCGAAAAATAATATTTGGAATACAAACTGTTAAACTTTGTACAAGATTTTTGTATCGTTCCAAGTCCTCATCGACCGTTTGATATTTTAACTCGATCTGTCTAATCACCAGCTGCGAGTCACTTGTGAGTCTTACATCACTTATTCCTAGTTCAATAATGAGTTTGAGAGCATGGACCACTGCTTCATATTCTACTATGTTATTCGTATGTTCTTCGAACTCAAGTCGAAATGAGTGTACCATACGTTCTCCCTTTGGTGCTGTAATCACGATACCTATTCCTGCTCCTTCTTTATTTCGCGACCCATCAACAAAAACCTCCCATCGTTGTGAACTATTTGAATCTAGGATATCTACTGGTTCTTCTTCTTCACACCCCGGAAGTCCTTGAATTTCATACTCTTCCTCGATTGGAAAATCTGCCAAAAAATCAGCTAGAACTTGGGATTTCTGCGCAGTTTGTATCTCATAAACAATGTTGTATTGTTCTAGCTGAGCGTTCCATTTTGCTATTCTTCCTACCTTCCCTGTATTCTTTAAAACTGATTCCAATGGAGCTTTGATTAATATACGAACATAATGAGTGAGAAAATAAGTGCATAACTTCTGAGTAGCAAATACCACTGACAAAATTAATTGTTCAATCTTAGTATAATTTCTTTCTGCTGAATTCAAAGTCTTGCTGATGTAGTATACAGGTTTCTCGATTTTCTCATTTGTTCGCACCATTACTCCACTGATTGCATTTTCTGTTGCTGCTATGTACAAAGTTAACATTTCTTCTGGTTCTGGTTTTTGTAATGCTGGCAACGTGGCAAGATGTAATTTTATACTTTGAAATGCTTGCTCACAACGATCGTTCCATTCAAACTTATTTTTCTTCTTAAGTACATCAAAAAAGGGTTTACATCGTTCTGATGATCTTGCAATAAATCTACTTAGTGCAGCCAAACACCCATTTAACTTCTGTACACTCTTTATACTGTTTGGTGATGGCATATCCGTTATTGCTTGTATTTTTGCTGGATCAACTTGAATTCCATCTTTTGTAACCAGATATCCTAAAAATCGCCCTGATGTAACACCAAAAATACACTTTTCTGGATTTATTTTCATCTTATACTTTCGTAGTGCACCAAAAATTTCAGCCAGGTTCCGCAAATGATCACCAGATAACTTGCTTTTTACTAACATGTCATCCACATAAACTTCCAAAGTTTTTCCGATCCATGGTTTGAATATTGCATCCACTAGGCGTTGATATGTCGCTCCTGCATTCCGTAGTCCAAATGGCATTCTAGTGTAACAATACAATTCTCACGGAGTAAAGAACGATGTGTTTTCCTGATCTGCTTCTGCTAATGCTATCTGGTTGTACCCAGATTGTCCGTCCATAAATGATAACATCTCATGTCCCTCAACAGCATCTACTAACTGGTCAATGTTTGGGAGTGGATAACTATCTTTTGGACATGCCTTATTTAGATTGGTGAAATCTATACAAATTCTTACTCCACCGTTCTTCTTCGGGACAATTACCATATTAGAAATCCATGTAGGGTATCGTACCTCTCGAATGAACCCTGCATCTAAAAGTTTTGTTAATTCTTTTTCCACTGGTTCATGATATTCTGGTGCGACTTTTCGTATCCGTTGGCGAAAAGGAATTGCATCAGGATGTATTTTTAACTCATGCTGGACGATGCTGGGATCGATCCCCGGCATGTCTTCTATTCTCCAAGCGAACACATATGTATATTCACAAAGCAATTTGACTATCTGTTGTTCCACATCTGATTTTATTAATGTCCCAATTCGCACTTGCTTGGGGCATTATGCGGTGCCAATGTTTATGATTTTTGTTTGCTCTACTGGGGTGAAAACTGGTTTTGGAATCCCAATTGGAGTTGGGTTTCCCTTTAATTGCTACATCGCCCCTTTTTGCGGCTAGTTTTCCAAATTTTCTTGATTTTTGCTGTTCTCTCCTTTTTCACTTTCTATTTTATTTTTTGCATTTTTTTCTAGGTATTGGTTTATTTCTTCTTCCTTTGCTTTAATTCTTGACTCTTTTTTCTTTTTACATTGTAAATGCTCCCGTTCTTCATTTATTCTTGTCTCTGCCATTATACAAAGTTTAGCATCTTCTTGATCACCCTTTATCTCCATCTCTCCTCGTGGTGTTGGAAATCGTAGATACTGATGATAAGTTGATACTACACCCTTTAATTGATGAACCCATCGTCTTCCAATTATAGCATTGTACGGGGATGGTGCATCCACAACACTAAATCTTGTCAGAATGTTGATCGGTCCGGCTGAAACTTCAAGATCAATTTCTCCCTTTGGCTTGGACGATATTCCATTAAATCCATAAATGACAAATCGTGAAGTGATGAGTTGATCTTCTTTGAAACCCATTTTACAAAATGTATTGTAGAACATCACATTTAATGAACTGCCCCCATCCAAGAGTATTTTCTTGATATTCCAACCAGATATCAATAACGTCAACACAAGAGGGTCATTATGCATTTCAATTTCTTGATTTACTTCTTGTGCAGAAAATGTTAATGCATGTGCCATCCAATCCTCCCATAATTCTACTTGCCTTCCTTGAACTCTAAAGGCCTCGTGGTTCCGAATTCTCTTGCACAATTTCTTGTTGATTGCTACATTCAAATCTGTATCACACTTTTCCACACATGAAATCATATTAATTGTCTGTTTGTTATATGGAATATGTATTGCTTTGTCTTCATCATATTTCTTTGATGGTTCAATTTTTTGAACAAATTCCTTCAATTCTCCAGCATCGACCATTCTTTGTACCAATGCTATAAAATTTCTACAGTTGTTTGTTGTATGCCCTTTGTAGTTATGGTACTCGCAATAGTCTTTGGAATGTTGTGTAAGTTCCGGTTGATTTCCCTTTGTTATTGGCCACTGAAAATCTGGTCGATTCTTCAAAATGTTGAATAACCTGAAATATGAAACATTAAGCTTGGTAAAAGTTCTTTCTCGAAATTGTTGAGCAAAATTTTTTCCATTCCCTTGTCGAGGATGTTTTAATTCTTTTGATTCAAATCTTGGAAGAAATTTTCTTTTCTGTTCTGGTGATTCTTCAACTGAATTTGTTCTTCTTGTATTTCCTTGACTTCTGGAATTAATTCTTGATCCTTGCTCCTGTATATCTTGGAGTCTTGCACATGTTTCTATTATTTCTCTCAGTTTGTCTTCAGTTTTTGGATTATTTCGATGGATTTCAACAAAGAGCAGACTCTTCCGATCTACAATCCCCCATTTATAATGGTTTATAGTTGTCATTGGGTCTAATTCACCTATTGCTTGACATATTGAATGCCATCTAGCTGTATATGATCGGATCGATTCTTCTGGCCATGACGTTAAAGAATAAAGTCTGTCCTCCCCTGAATCAATTGGTCTATTATACATGTATGCTTCTAAAAATTTCCTGACCAATTGTGCATAATTATTGATAGAATTTTCTGGTAATCTGTCGTACCACAATAATGCTGTTTTTGTTAAACTTGACGGAAAACATCTGCACATGATCGCTTCATGATCGTCCCATCGTGACATCACTCGGTTATAATACTTTAAGTGCGATGTTGGATCCTTGGTACCATCATAACATTCGAACACTGGAATATTATATTCTCTTGGTAACGATACACACGTTAAGTGTTGCGCTAACGGTGTTCGCTTTGCTTCTTTCAATACCTCTTCTATCCTTCCCCCTTCTTTATTCTTTAATCCTTTAATCTCTTCCTTCATTTGTGCCATCGCTTCTAAACATGTTTCCCATTGGGTTCGTTGAATCTCATTTTCCTGTTGTCTTCTTACCCGAGATGTCGATCCTGCTAACACTATTCTTTGATCTGGATTCCGCTGTTCATTTCTTGATATTTGTCTACTCGACATTGGCTCCTGATTTCGTACTCTAGTCACAGTTGGTCTTTGTTCTCGCTGAATTACATCTTTTAAAACTTGATTTTCGGTTGCTAGTAACTCAATTCGATGGTTGCTTGCTCTTTGTTCCTTTCTTATTTCCTTTATTTCTTCTAATAGGTCCTGTATTTGTCGTGTCTTTCTTCGAGAACTCTCATGATCTGAAGAGAAATTCTGAACCACAGTATTTGACATTAATTCTTGACTTGGGGTATGATTTCCCTCAATACTTTGTTGTTGTCCTGAATCACTCCCTTCTTCTTGTCTATTTTCCAAGCCTTCATTACTATTTTGGTTCCCAGAATTCGCGTCTTGAGACATATTTTCTAGAATTTGCTGTTTCTTCACTATCTTTTGCCTTCTCGATCGTTTTCCTTCCTCGATATCTAAAAATATTTTCTTAGAAAATTAGTCAAATGAACTCTTATCTATTAAATCATAAGAGATTCTAATTATTATTTTAACTGTAAACTTTCCCTATCACAAGTCCAGCTTTTCCTTCTTCATAAAATTTTTGTTTCATGTTTTTATCTATTTTATTCCTCACAAGGTATTTTTCATGTTAATAAAATATACTTATGTAAATAAGCTTTACCCTTACTTTTCACATCTTGCAAAATTAAATTTTTCCATCTTTTCTTACCAAAAATTTTTCTTTCCTGGATGATTTAGTTTTTTCATTAAATCTCTTTTTCATTTATCAGGTAGGATAAGTCCTTTTTTCAACCCCTCCTTCTAGCGCCAAATTGTTTATGCCAAAAAATCCTTTCGACTAAACAACCAATCAAATTCTTGGATACAATTTACATAACTAAGATCGAGTAATAAAGAAAAATCCTTTTATTCATTTCATAAAATCATTTATGAACAATACCATTCATCACCCAGGTTTTGCAATTTTTGGGTTTATAATCCTTACACTTTTCAATTTAAATACAGAAATCCTTACATAATACTACTATATTCCATAGATTCATACCTAAAAATATTTTCTCTCCCTTTCTCTAACTCTCCCCCTATCTCTTTTTTTCCGTCCCTTCTTTGTTGTTTGATCTCTTCTATTTATAGATCTATTTTTCTGGGTCGCTCTTTATGCAACGTGTCATTTTTTACTGCCTGGTCATCGTTCTGGATCAATTCTTCTTTGGGTCGATCCATCTTGTTTCGATGTATCTATCGTTCTTGTATTTTGTCTTTTACTTGGTGCGATCATATAGATGACAGATTGCTCCTAATTACTTCTTGATTCGATGCTTTATATGTCCGACACGTGTTTCCTTATCTTCAAAGACTTGTGTGATCTCGATCATTAAAATAATAGAGTAATTATTACAATTCACTTTCTCGATCATAAAATAATTATTACATTTTGCTTTCTCGATCATAAAATAATATAATAATAACTTTTTACTTTCCCGATCAGCTATCATTTAATGCTGTTTGTTTTATTCGATGCTGTTCAGCTTTCTCGATCTTATGTGTCATTCATGCAATTCATCGCTCAGATGTCAGGAAACGTCTCGTGTCTTTTTGAAATTTGATATCTTTAATAGTGATCCTGTGTTTCTCGTCTTTTTTAATCTGGTTGCTTCTTAACTTGATCTTCTTCCACGTGTCATGCTTCTTTAATTTCCTAACACTTATCAAAGTAAAGTTCAGGTAGACAGGCCAACTTCAAGTCCTAAGTGCTCATTCATCAGTCGGGAGGGGAGCGCTCAGTCTCTACTATTCTTTATCCGGTTTCTCTTCAGGACCTCACAAACTGTCCTTTTCGCGTGGTGGATGAGATCAATCAAGGAATGGACCCGATCAACGAAAGAAAAATATTTCAGCAGCTAGTGAGAGCTGCCAGCCAGCTCAATACACCACAGTGCTTCTTGATAACACCAAAGTTGCTGCCGGATTTGGAGTATAGTGATGCATGTAGCATGTTAACCGTCATGAACGGCCCTTGGATCAAGGTTGCTTCGAAAGTATGGAACGCGGGTGATAGTTGGGGAACGGTAATGGCATTGGCCGCTGGTTAGAGAGAAGACTGAATGAAGAAGAAGATGTCTCTGACTGCAAGGCAACATCATCCGAATTAAGGGGTAAACCGATACGAAAGTCTGTTCATATTAAAGAGAAACTAGCATAGTATTTTTTTATATATTAAGCATCTGCCGATTCATTTATTAATAGCAAATCATAATTATGTTGTGTAAAATTTGATTGTTGACTAAATTTGTTGATTCCGTAACAATGGAAAAACTAAACAAGAACAGACTGTTAATGTTAGATAAATTACTACACTCTGATGTTGATGCACACACAAGGACAGAGTCACCTGCTCAGCAAATTGTCCTTAACACAATAGTTTTCGGGTATTCCTCAAGAATGAGAGAAGCTATACCCCAACTGAGAAGTTGTGTCCAGGATAGAACTGCCCGTTATGGTTTGAATTAGCACAACTCAAACCACTCTCATACGAACTTAAAAGCAATAAGATAGAAGGAATAAACACTCAATTTGCGCAAAACAAAGCAAGAAGAGGGGAAAAGAAGACAGGATAGTAGCTGCTTCTGGAGTAGTTTGAAATTAGAAAATCATTTTCTTTTATAGGCAAAAGTTGGAGTGAAATCATGGAGTAATTAATGAGAATAATTTTGTATTGATTAAAATTAATTTCGTGCATTAGTCACGGTGATTAAGTGTGAAGTTTAATTTGAAACGGTAATAAAACGGTTAGAAAATATTCTCTCATTAAAACTCCTTAATTCTAGCCGGGTCAAATGCTCCATATTAAAAACAGAATTTTAGGAAATGATAAACAAAAACCGGTAAGTCTTGATAGGGCATATGCCAGGCACTCACAAAATTTACGAAGCACCACACATGTGTGAAAAGTATGTGTGTTCCAACTAGCCCATTGCCTTAGTCCTCCCTTAACCACAAAAATATCTAAACCGTAAGGGCCCTCCCTTAGTTACAAATTTTGTGGTAATAAAGGGAGAACACATCTCTAGTTTGTCAAATGTGGGACTAACTAAAGGTTCTTCATTTACAAAACAGTGAAAATGAAAATGATGTTTCCACCCGATTCATAAGCTAGTGTCCCATTGATCCTAGGATCCATTCCCACCAAGACTATCAATTTTATTTTAACAATTCATTTTCAAATACATTTTCTCCAACAAATTACATAGATATTAAATAACTACATTAAGAAACCCCGCCCGCCATTCGAAATACTTACTACCTGCTAGAAATATCTTTCACATTTTGGTGCGTAATCGCTTGATTTTCTTTTACCACGTAATTGCGCCATTAGGCTATTGGAGAGTAAAGAGTTGGAACGACATAGATAGGGAATTTCTTGTTAACAGTAAGACCAATGGCTTCAGTCATGTCAATCTTTTCCTTATTTCCCCCTGCAGGAACTTCCCAATTGAACCAGTAGAGAAGATTGGCAATGGTATACTCGACGGATGTCATTCCAAATGCTATGCCAGGACAACCTCTCCGCCCTGACCCGAACGGAATGTAATGAAATTCCTTGCCCTTAAAATCAACAGGGTTGTTAATAAACCTCTCAGGACGAAACTCTTCTGGGTTGTCCCAATACTTTGAATTTCTGTGGATTGTCCATGCATTGATGTAGATGACTGTATTTGCAGGGATATCATAACCTTGTAATTTTGTGTCCTTTGATGACAATCTTGGAACCAAAGTTGGTATAGCTGGATGTATTCGCAAAATCTCTTTGACAACACACTTCAAGTAGTCCATCTGAACAATGTCGCTCTCTTCGATCTTAGTTTTCCTGCCAACAGTTCTTCTTATCTCATCTTGTGCTTTCTTCATCACTGAAGGATTCTTTATAAGCTCCGCCATTGTCCATTCCATTGTTGTGGCAGACGTTTCGCTTCCTCCAACAAACATATCCTGCATTTGCAGTGAATCATATATGAACATCAGTCAGTGAAGCTAGAATTCAGGTATAAATAGTTCGAGAGAGAGCAAAAGAGAGATTATTACCATAATTATTGCTTTGATATTATCGCGACCAATGTTTGGATTATCCTTCTGAGCAAAGATCAGAATGTCTATCAAGTCTAGTTTTCTATGAGGATCACTATCTTTTGATTTATGAAGAAGCAGATGTTCGTCGACGACCTTATCCAAGAAGATATTTAGGTCTCGGCTAGTCCTACTAACCTTGTGATTGAACCCAGTAAAATTGTCTAACCATTTTAGAGATGGAATGTAATCAGCAAAACTAAATGCACCCATCAACTGCATACATTCCCTTGACAACTCGCCGAATCTGCTTTCATGAATCCCTTCGGCATACTTGGCACCAAGTGCACACCTTGATATTATGCGATTGTTAATAGTGAGAATTATCTGACTGAGATTTATTACATTTTCGACTCCAGTTAGTGCTGCAGTAGTACACGAACTCGATATCTCCTTGATAACAATGTCAATTTCGTCTTCTCTGACATAGTTAAAAGACTGAACTCTTTTGCTGCTCAACATCTCTTGAACACAAATCCTCCGAACCTGCGTCCAATAATCACCATAAGGCGCAAAACCAATGTCGATACACCCATAAAGATAAGCTTTAGCCGCGGTGGTAAAAGGCCTATTTGCAAACACCACATCTTGGTTCTTCATGATCTCCATAGCTAACTCTACAGTTGAAACCAAGACAGTCCGTGACTGCCCTAATTTCAATAAAATCAGCGGACCATACTTGTGCGATATCGCATCGAACGAGCGATGCGCTAGTGTACCTAGCTGGTGAAGGTTTCCGATGACCGGAAATGTAGGTGGGGAAGGTGGTAGATTGTAGCAACTCTTGGAGTTTCTTGATGATGACCACCACCGTACTCCATGGACCTTAAACAAGAAAACACAGAAAACTAGTAATCCTAGAAAAGAAAAAAGCATAGAGTAGAAATGATCAGAAACTACTGCTTCCAACCATTGAAGGAACTGAAGTTGATGAAACATATCTTTGCATGTGAGGTGATGGTTCAAATTAGAATGCAGATGATGATGCCATTTTATAAGGCAGGTTGGAACTTGCAAATGGGATTATAAAAATGGTTTTAGTGAACATATGAAAATGGGACCTTAGTTTTCGTCATAATTATGGAGTGTGCAGATCTATCTGCATACACTGTTATTCATACAACCACTTTTGGATGGGCGCAGATCGTCTTGCATCTGAGAGTCACATGTACCTTCCGTGCTGCCCATTCAGTTCATAACACCTGTCATACCACCATTACTAACTCAATTAGTATTAGTATCATTGAGGTGAGGCAAAAAGATTTTGAGGACACCACATGCATTATCACAAGCACACGCCACGTCTGGTATAAGGAGTAAGAACCCGATGTATATACATCTGAATAAAATAGCATTCTTCACAAATGGATACATACATGGTCAATTAATTTAGAGTGACTATAATCTCTTGTGAAATGTTTGACTACACTTCTTTGTGGACATCAAACGAGAAATCGAGAAATAAAGCCGACTATTACATGGGCAGGGGAGGAAACTCTATTAAAGAGAAGCAAAATATTACTAGGGTGTAATATAATAAAAATTGACTTGGAAATCTAAAATCTATAAAAATTTAGGATTAGAAGACAGTTTAACAGACGTGTATACTTTAAACTGCCTCCGCCCTTACACATGGGATGAGCCTTTTCTTTCCTCAGGATCAGCAGGCTCACTCTATATGAGTGTCGGTTTTTTTCTCGGTTTTTTTTATATCTAACGATCCTTTTTGAATGTTCTAATCAACTTAATATCAAGGGAGCATTATTTACATAACAAATATAATCTGGGCATATCTTGATCATCAGCATTACTTGAAGGGATTTAGGTATTAATCACTTTAGATTATTTTGTTTTCTTCTTTAAATTCTTTAGATATTTCCTTTCCGTAATTAATAAAAAATGAAATACGGAAGGAAGGTATGGGCTATGGGGTTGTGGCTAAACAAGGCAAAATATGTGTCACGAGCTGATTAGCCGGTTCAAAAGGTATAGAGCTTCTTGGGTGCAAACCATGGGTAAACGCTTTTGGATGCCCCAGGATAATCCTTGATAGTAACAATTTGGTCCTAAATCTGGAAAATGCAATGACTAGTTTCCCCTTTTGATTATACAAATGTATGCATCATTATTTTAATGGTTTTCATGGTGGCCTTGTGACTATGGAAAGATGGAATATACTTGCATAATATAATGTAAATTTAATGTTATATACTAACATTGTATTGTGAGTTCGGATGCCAGAGACAATTCTTCTCTTCTAGTATTTTTTAAGTACATTGCATTAGAGGTGCATGTAGAGTTTTATATGCTGCAATAGGTGACATAAATTTCATTTTCGGTTAAGATAGAAGGAAGGTGGTAATTCTATAACTCAAGTTCAACTGGACTCAACTAAATATTTCTTTAAGAACATATATCTTCACAGCGTATTTTATATTAGAAATCCTTTCACCTGGATAAATAAAAGACAAGATTATAATTTAATCTTTAAAAAACTGTGTAGGATTTTAGCTACTGATAATAATTGGCTTGAAAAAAAATTCAGCGCTTAGTAAGTACCTAGTCACCG
Organism: Papaver californicum; assembly: GCA_023531435.1. Classification (NCBI taxonomy): domain Eukaryota; kingdom Viridiplantae; phylum Streptophyta; class Magnoliopsida; order Ranunculales; family Papaveraceae; genus Papaver; species Papaver californicum. The sequence continues at coordinate 2,580,787 of JAJJMC010014768.1, read as the reverse complement.
TAAATGTTACGTATACTATGGTATAATATTAAGCAAGATTCTAAAATTATTTATTCATGCTTCTATAAAATATTAATTTTAGATCTGCTTTTTTTTTATAATCGATGTTACCGTAGAATAATGCTAAAATTATATCACTCATCAGCATCAGACTTTCTATTAAAAATATTCTGAATTTAATTTCTTTTATTTTTTTTTCTGAAGTTGAAGTATTAAAATTTACAATATTTCGCTCTAAATTAACACTACCAGGGTAGGAACTAATTTTTTGATAATATAATACTTTACTAAATAAATAAAAAAAATAGTTCTTCTTCTAATGCTATTAATTTATCGACTTCTATTGTTTGGGCTTCCCAAATTTATGTTTCCATCAACATCGTCACAACTTAAAAAAGAAGGCTTAACTCAAAAATGGCTAAAGGCAAATACTGGTTCTGATAAGAGCAGCCACATCAACCTGGAAACTGCTATTGTGAGCTATGACTAATGTTAAGGGGCGACCTAATTCACCATTTGCTTGTGCTAGCTAGTGGTAGGACCCATCAGTATTTTTGAGGTTTGGTCCCACGATAAGGTTGAAGTGATGGTCCAATAGATTAGTATACGTGTATACCCAATGGTTTAGGCCAGTAGACTCTCGTAATTGCTTAAAATAAGTCGTTGTAGAGAGTGGTTTCATCAATGAGCATGCTACTGACATGATTAGCTGGTGTTAACAAGTACCCAACATATTTGGCTATTACACAGTCTGGAAGTGCTGTGTATCCCCAATATGTAAACTCTCGGTCTAAAAAAAATAATAGACCTTAAAAATCCACGGTGAATCTGGGAGTGAATACCATAGATCCGATATCTTTACAATGTGTCACAAAGTAAAAAGTAAAGGAGTGGGAAAAGATATTGGGGAGTCTGATTTTATATATATTTTTTAACAAATATGCATGTAATATTTTAATATATATTATTGATTTAGTTTCGAATATACACTTTTTAAATAAATATGTATAAAAAATTGGATAAAATATTTTCGTACACAATTGACAATGCCATAGGTCGTCATTTTCGTAAACAGTTGCCACAGGTTAGTACTTAAAGGGTTTAAGCTATCAAACTTTCCTGTAATTGCTAAAGTTTAGTGGCCGAAGAGAAATTGAAGCAACTAAAATGTCTTTGTTGGTATTTTTATGAAGTAAACTACACATAAATTATAAGTATGATACACCCACTAAATATATTTATATGACATCTCTCTGTTTCTCCGAATAAAAGACACCATGATTCATGCATCATTAATAAATTTAATTTTTGTTTTCACTTATACATTTGATCATTTCTTTTGCGTACATTATTTATCTAACATTCTTATAATCTTGCGAGTTGTCCGACGCTTATCGGATAGCAATCTACCGAAGATTCAGACCTGAAGCTTCTGTTTGCTATCACTTGGTTGACGAATTGGGTTGGGTGGAAAGCATCCCAAAACACATATTTGTTCCTGTTTGGACATGGTTTCTCAAAAGGTAAGCACGTAACTGCACCACCATACCTCCCATTGCCACAGCAAGCATGGTTTACCACTGTTAACCCTGAATCAAACAACAATCACAAACACAACAAGACTGTAAGTATATACGTAATATCAATAATTTGTAGTTAAGGTTTGCATTTCTACTAACCAAATTTGTTGGGGTTTTGAACCATATCGTTAACGGCCTTGTAAACATCTTGGAAGACCAGGGTTGCGCCTTGTAAGGTTGAGGTGAGAGTTTTCGAAAGCTGCAAGAGTCGACTGTTGAACAAGCTGACCAAATGGTTGACGTGCTCTATGCAACCATGCTCGCCGCTAACCATGCTTAATTGACTAGGTATGCACCCTAGTGGCCCTATTGCAACCAGCACCATCTTTCTCGCTCCCAAATTGTACAATCTCTGCAATCCATGCACATGAAAGTGAAACGTTTTAGACTAATGATGACGCGCGTGCGTCCACCTTTTGTCATCAGATGATAAAAGATTTACTGGTGTAATATACGAATACATGGTGTGACTGACCCAGACCTACCAATCAATGCGTGCATGGAGCTAGGATCATCTTGATATGCGATTAATGTACCTAACTAGTTCTATTCTATTAGGTGTTGTCTGTGGAATACAATGGGCATAGATTTAGAGTAAAAACCCATCCCCCGGGATCATTTTAGAAATGAATTGTAGCAGAAACAAACAACTTTCTCAGCATTTTCGTGTGCCAGAGGGATGGATGGATATAAATGCAATAGGCATTCCCTCCCTTGGGTCTTGACCAAAATGTTATTGAGCTGACACATGACACATCCATGATCTACCCATATATCAATATAAAATAGAATACAATAACTTAACGAAACTACATTGCCAATAACAAATTAGCGAGAGTTCTTCAAGTCCAACGGCAACGCCGTGAATTCAATCTCTCGCCCTCATCACCCAAATGAAATAAAATTGAAGAATAACAAGTTGATGAACATTACCATAATTTGATTGGATAAGGTGGAAATGAGGTAATCAGCAAAGCTTTCAGGGGTAAGGAGTTTACTGCTGGGATACAGATTAGGCATGAGATAGTTGTTTATGTAGTCATTACTACCCATTGCTACGTAGTACATTGATTTTGACACATATTCTGCGAGGTCTTCTTGGCTCTTGAATTTACTTGCTAATTGCAATTTTATTGTCTTTTCAAACATCAATAGTTGTGCATTCATTGATACTCTAGCTGCCTGCAAAAGAATGTCAAAACCACACAAACCCCTTAGCCATTATTTATAAAGACCAGTTGCAGAGTATGTTTATACATGAGCGAGATAAGCTGAGGCAACAAAGCAGTATATCGAAGACTATAAAGTAAAGGGGTGTGTGTAGCCAAATTACATAATTTCCTCCAGTTTCGTCTAGTATTCCTGCTGCAGCTGATGCATAATTAAATCCGTCTAAGCCTATATTTGTTCCTTTCGACGCCAAACTTAGGTACGGTGGTATGAGTGGTAGTCCTAGCATCCGTGCTATGCAACATAAGAAAAAAAAGCAAAACGACACTAATTACACAAAGTTGAAGAGTGAGAACTGCTGACCATGGTTTTACAACCAAGGCTTCTTTGACAGATAAAACTTAAATATATATATATATGAAAACGTGGTAAATACTAATAAAATTACCGCCATAATCGACAACGGTAAGCCCGTTGCAAAATCGTCCGGATGGATAGCCAAAGTCGATTCCATAAGGGAAATAATTAGACCTTGCAATAGCTGGTATGTAATTGTTGTTACCATTATCAGTTAACGAATCTCCAAAGATATACATAGCTGGTACTAACCTATGATCATGACCACCTCCTTGGGAACCATGAACCATAACTTTTAAGCAAACCGTATAACAAAAAAGAAGTTGAAACTTAGTAATAGTACTGCACATTGTTGCTCCTTTCTTTTGGTATTTGTTCTTTCTTTATTTCTTGCACTCACTGATGTATATATAAGAGTGTGAGTAAGCTTGAAGAGAAATAGCTAAATGAAGCCAAATCCAATATATGGTAGGTTGGTGGTTATGAGTTATTGTCATTTTTATTGTGTTTCTTTCACTTGGTTATAAATGGGTTATGTTTGTATTCAGTCACTACTTATTCATGTTTCCTTAGGCATGAGTTTTTTGTTAGGAGCCTAGCTCTTTCAAGACTTTTGTGTTTAAATATACCCAGTGAGTGTGCATTTGCACACATTTCAAGATAATTTCTTTTTTTGGTTAACCTAACCATGATATTTGCTGGTAGGAGTGGGAACCTATCGCTGTTTGAACAGCTTCCTTTCTTCCATTGTTTGTTGCATTATTAAGCCTGTAAGGAAGGAGAGTCAACTTACTCATCTATTGATCTCTTTATGATATGATTTAGGCCAAATGAGTCACATGAGTCATGGGTATATCAGTATATGTCACTGATCAATTTTGTATTTATCAAACCTTCTGTGCTTAGCATGTGTGAGGTTTATTAATATCGTTTGGAATTGCAGTATTTAATCGGCCCATACTGTAGCACTGCCAAAACCAAAACCAAACGCCAAACATGAATGAAAATTGTAGGATCATGGGGGTAGGAGGAGGAGCATTAAAAACATTCCACATGTGGCGCGCCCTTTGCCAATTAATCTCACGTCATATTTCAAGAGGGGGAATGGGTTGTCAGCATTAAGATCTACTGATTCTACTAGTAGTTTTGATGTGCAGTAAGCGTGTCCTGTTTCCATGATTCAATTTAATGAGAGGTAGATCTAGAGAAAGAGAGACGGACAGCGAATTGTAAAATTGAAGGACAGCATATAATGCAGAATATACAGTGGTTGGATCTGAGAGTTTTAATGGCCAGAACAGTTGTTGCTGGGCAAGTGTTCAGCTTCTGCACCAGTAAACTTAAGTGATTTCATGGTATCCCTTTACGCTGTCTCTGTCTTATAACATACTTTCTTAGCTAATTAATAGCTAGTGGTTGATTACTCGAATAAAACAGATCTGAATTTGGTCTAAGACTGCATGATATGACACCACCACAAGGTTTTTACAGTATACTACCAGCCCATATACTTGTACACTTCAGATGACAGTTGGAGCAAGTTGTTGTTTCTGGTGAAATGTTCAAGTTGTTGCTTAGTTACGGATGCTTATTATTATGAAATGAATGCAAGCAAAATATTGGCTCTCGGCAAAACACATAGATATGACTAACAATAAGAAACTGAGAGGGGGGGAAATCACATTGAACGGAACAAACACACAACTGCGGAAGGGATTCAAGTATGGAGAGTGAATGGTACAGGTGCAAGTAAGTGGCTTTAAAGCAACTCTTTCATATGTATTAATGAGTTCTTAAGAAGACTTTCAAATAATTAATACAACTGAGAGTAGAGAAGATGTTGATACCACTACTACAGGCTCATTGCTAAAACAGTGATCAAAACTGAAATTTAGTTTATTGAATGCAATCGGTGCTTGCCACTTAATTTGAACATAAACATAAACAGCAGCAATAATAGAAACAATAAACATCCAAAATCGGACCGACAACTTCCAAAGATGACAAATTTGGTTATTAATACTGAAACTTAGGCCCATTTAGCATGCTATTGCCTACCCATGGAAAATAGTAAATCTGTATCAGTCTTGCATTTACATATTCAAGTTTCCGAGAGAAAACAGTTCCAAATACAACTCAGAAAGTGAAAAGGTTTGGTTATAAGGTACCTTTGTGTATGAACTGGAATAATATGGATAAATGGAGTTTAGAAAACAAAGCAAAAAAGTGAAAACAACATCTTTCATAAACGTGTAATCCACTAAAGTAGTTTTTCATCATCAGGATGTTGCGCTGGACTGTTTTGAGACTCAGGTATCAGATCAAGTTCTTTAAGATCCAAAACAGTGCTGACCTGGTGAAGATAAACTTTTGATGGATGGATACGCTGATAAGTTATGTAGATTGATAGGAAGATTCCTGTCAAATTCCATATTCAATCTGCTCCGTCTTCTATGCTTTCCTCATTTTAGACCTCGCATATCTGAGCAAGTCAGTCAAGAATAACACAGGCTCTCAATCTTGAGCTCAACCATAGCATTTATTATGAGTCTAACATAGTAATCCAAGTGAAAGTAAGTAAGCAAGAAAAATCAATAAGTAAAGAAGAAAAGAAAAAATGAAATTTGAATCTACAAAAATAATAATGGAAGGATACTCTAAGTGCAAGCCACCACGATCAGATGATGGCAGTGTGGTTCCCTGGAGACTTTTCATGGCTTCGTTGGCTTGTTCGACCTCCTATAAACATTAAGAAAAAAAATGGTCCAGGTCACAAAGGTCATATTGTTCACTTTGATCAATGCTCTAGGCTTTCCGAAATCAAGTCCTGGTCAAAATACATTCGGATCAAACACCACTTTTTATCTCAGCCATGTCATTCGGAAAACTTAATGCCTTTTAAGTTAGCATGAGAAACCTTAACTAGCTCCTAGTAAGGTTGTTCTGGGAGGGTTCCAGCCTCTTAACTGGAGAAACAATTGCTCACAAAGGAAGCCTGTTTACCTCAAAATCAGCAAATGCAACAGGCATTCCACGTTTAGCACGCATCTTAACAATTTTGAATCCAGTATATCTGTAACAAAAAATGAATTAAGAGCTGAATAAAAGGACGAGTGAAATAGTGAAACCAATAGGATAAGTGCCAGCAAAGAAAATATAGACACATTTTACTGCAACTTACGGGGACAGAGCCTGCCTCAGTTCATCTTCAGTGCAATTTGGACCCAGATTAGCAATAAACAATGTTGAACACGGCTGGAGCTCCTCTTTTGCTGTGTTTTCTGACTGCTCCTGTAGAATAGTAATTGCATAACTAGTAAATATCACTTTTCACAATATGCAAGTCGGGAAGATATTCGAAAAATTGATAACAAGCCGAAATGGTAGGCGATAGAACTTGATATCTGTGAAGTAACCAAGGCGACAACATGTATTCTCAGAGCCAAATGTCAAAATATTATGCAGGTCTCAAAATCAAGGATATAAGGTAGTACTGTAGTAGGGTATGTTACTTCTACCTTGAACATTATTTAATATTGATTTAATGATTCATTTTACAGATATTGCTTATTGCTTGTGAAAACAAAGAAAAAACTTGACCCTTACTTACATTCGCTGGAGCTCCAGTATCATCACTGTGAGTTGTTGTGTCAGCACTGAAAGTTTTAGACAACATAAGATGATGTCAGAAGTTGTAAGAATACAAACTTCACGAAAGAAAGAGAAAGAACTTGTGAATCTGAAACATAGTGCCCCAATAAAAGGTTCCCCCTCTTTCTGATAAAAATATCATTGTATCAACTAATTTAATAGTGTAAGTGCTTCTGAGTGCATTGAACCTCTCTGCGGTTGTTAAACCGTTCTTGTTGCTGGAATCAAAATTATCGTTGCCGGATGGTTCATCAAATCCATCATCTCCTGAACGTGCAAAAATGTACCAAAACATGTGCAAGTGAGCCAATCAAATTCTGGTGAACGTGTCTCTATATGTGAAACCTAAGTTACAACGAATACTGAACTTTATTATTATGATAGACATTTAGACATAATTTTGATGAACGTGTCTCTATATGTGATACCTAAGTTCAGTTAGACATAATTTCCTTACATGAGTATTTTAGCATAAGTCAAAAGGCACGTGAAAGATAGACAAATATGATAGACTACCCGTCGAAGATAGCAATAGATCTTTCAGTAGGCGATGTGTAAGGTACTACCAAGGAGAAAACTCCATGGTTCTTTTTTAGATTGAAAATTTAAGATATTCTATTTCATTACCGTCATTGCTTGAGGTTTCTTTCTCATCTGCTGAAATTTTCCCTCTCTTGTCAATTACAAGGTATCCTCCAGCTCCTGCAATAAATAGTGTCAATTGATGACATCATTATCTAGCCCAACATAATATTTCCTGATTGAAAATTATACATAACATTAACCAAAAATTGGTACTGTATGATCTGTAAATACTTGCCTTCTCGCACACATTTTGTCCGTGAATTTGATCTGGCCAGCTCAATATGCAGACAAGCCCCTGATTGGGGGTCAAATGTTGCACCCTGAAAATCATAAATAAGCATCAATATCGGGACACAACAACAAAACATTACATGTAGCGTATTGAAATCATTTGTATTCCCCATATGCAGATTGCCAAATTTTCTTCAAAAACCTAAAAATCTGGACCGTGTTAAAAACATAGAACCTGTAGGCTGTAGCAAATAAAAACCGAATCTTACATTTAATGAATTCATTGCCGCCATTGCTGTGTGGTGATCGAGGAATGTGGCAAATGCTACAACCTGCAAAATGAATCAAATCCCATGAATATGTACACATGGTTTGCGTTTTTTTGTAGCGAATGGAGAAAACGAAAGAACGTGCATACCCCCCACACAAAAACGAGCGAAAGAAAGCCAAAGCTATCGTCACAATAGCTGGCAACCACTCTATATCACAACAAAACTGAAAACAATCAAACCGTAACACGCCACACTAACATAATCTATAACATCCAACATGATGCCATTCAAGTAAACAAAGCAAATAATGCCTTCCAGAATAGCTTTCCACCTAATCAGACAACACCATGAAAGACCCTCTTCTCGCTAGCTTATCAGCAGATAAGTTAACCTCTCTAAACATAATTTCCCAATCAATAACCAAACCACTTCTCCCAATTCCTTCCCATCTAAAAACGACAGCCTATGGAGAGTTGTTGCCTTGAATAGCCAACATTGCAGCTTTAAAGCCAGACACCCCTATCATTATTGTCATCACCACAGATACTACACCCCCACACCAAGAAAAGATCATTACTATCGTAAATTCACTATTACAATACTAAATTTCTCCGCTAGTTTAAATCAATGCCATGAGTTTGATAACATTACAATTGCAGGGGATAAAAACACACATTTTCCAACAAGTCAGAGCAATGCCATGCCATGAATTAGATTACTAATGCATAAATAGGTTATTTGCGAGTCAGTTGGCAAGTGTGGGCAAGTGCCCCCCACTTCCCCATTCCTGGCTCCGTCCCTGATTACAATGGGTTTCTTATACTCTTTCTAGTTCACCAAAAAAAGACCTTAAAAAACATCTAGAACTAGCCAAAATTCACAATTTGGAAACCCTAAAAACTCTATAATCCAAAATTAGAATGTGAATATATAAGAGTCTTTGGTACCTGATTGCCACGACCAGTATATTTAAGTTGAGAAAACTCAAACCCTTGTCTTCTTCGAAACAAATTATGAATTTCTCTAGCTTTAACATCATCAGGAAGACCAGAAATAAACAGGGTATTTATATCACTGTTCTTCTTGTCACTGTAATTTATTAAGGTGTTGTGTTGATGAGGAATGTATTTAGGAGGATCATAAGGTTGATGAGGAATTGATACAGGGGAGATAATAGAAGAATCCATGACCAGTGATGTATGATGATGGTAAGGAATTAACGGTTGAGATTGATAAGGAGGGGGAAGAAATTTGTGATTTTGATGATGGAATTGAGAATCCATGTCTCTGGTTTCAGAGAAATTCTTTGTTCAATTTGTTTCATAGATTTAAGCTACTATTTGAATCTGATATCTGATTGACGGGAATCTCGAGGTGATGGAGCCTTTGTTTTCCGGGTATCAGGACTCCGTATCATCCCCTAACTTGCCCCATATCAGACTAATGACCTCCCAATATCCATAGGTCGTGAAATCATGACTAAAAGCATGGGGTTTACTCCCGATTTTAAGACGGTGTTTGATAAGATTTCATTTTATGGAATTGGTCAATTTTTTATAAAAATGACATGTTTTCTGTCGTTTGTTTATAAATTTATTTTTATAGAGTCTATTTATAAAAAAATATGATCTAAAATATATTTTAAATTTAATTTGATGGAATTTCATGGAAAATTTTTTCTTGTTTTTCTTAAGATATTGATTCCATAAAATATATTTTCCATAAAATTATTTCTTTTCCATATTATTAAATACAACCTAAGTGAAGTAACGTGGTAAATTTGATCAATTAGTTCCCACTATTAAATTCCAATAAGATATTATCGAATCCATATAAAATAAAATTATCCTTATAGCTGAATCCACTGGATTAGTAACCGGTAACCCTCTATGGCACCTTTGAGATTTAGGCGGGCAATTCCCATTTTTTGTTTATACAATTTGATAACTCCGTACTACCGTGTTAATATTTTAGCCATCTTTTAATGAGGTTGAATTGTCTATAGCCGTATTTGTGTGAGGATTATTTACATGCTGAAGCATAAACATCACAAAAAGATCGGGTATCAAATCATCTTCATGTGGGTTCATAGGACAGTGTACCCGCACTGTAAGAAGTGGTGTTGTTTTGGAGTATTAGATCCTCCTAAGCCTGATTTTGGTTCATTTGTGTAGCTGGAGAAGAATTCCGTGCTAATATCATGGATGTGAAAGAGATGTATCGAGAACAAGTAAACTTGCATGTAAATAAGGTACAATACTCACATTCTCTAAAACAAAATGTATTCCCTTTTCCTTACTATTGGGACTTTTTTTTCTTTCGGTGACCTTTTGCTTCACTTTCTTAACAGATAAATTCAAATATTGAGTTCTTCCGTTGGTGCCGCTTGAGCTTTCCAAGGCTGTGATGATCATAAAGTGTTTCTAAACTCTCATCAAAACAATTCCGAGGCATTTTATACAAAAGTATAGCTCAACCCGAAGTAAATTGACAGTGACATCCATTGATAACACAGTAAGCTTCAGAAAGATGTCTCCCTGGTGAAGGAGGTTTGGTTCCTAAGGATTCAAATTTTTTTATTTCGGATGATTGCAAAATAATGTCAAATCCACCTCCCATTGTACCCTAGTGGACGGAGCTGCCCTTTTTGATTGTGCGCTGTAGCAACTCATTTCATACATGAAATTCTATTTAATCTGTTTTTCTAATAGGTCTTAGAAGCTTTCTTTGTTTCTTCCCTGAATATGAATACCGGTAGTTATGTATGTGGATTGCAGCTCTTCTACTCTAGCTACAAACTGAGGTGTTCATTTTACCACAATAATCGGCCATTAGCGATGGCAAGCGAGATGGACCCTTTGCGGGTTTGGTTTGGTGGTCTGCTTTTGCTTTGATGAAATACATAACAAAAATGCAGCCAAAGAGGAGACAACTGAAAAGAAACTAGTAAGTGGATTTCATGTAAGGAGATATACTACACTAAATTCCATAAGATGAATTATGAAGTGCGGAGAATTCAGCAAGGAGTTATCACTTAACAAAGGAGGAATCACTGTTGGCTTGGGTGTGATCAAAATTGGTGGTAACTTCATTCTCCTTTTGCTCAACCTAGGAACTGGACAACCATGTAGAATTTCATGTGTTAGAGTTGTAATGTTGTACACAAGACAGCAGCCATTGTCAACAATGATGAAAACATTTCGATCTTCCGGATTTATATAGATGGTCTCTATTTTTGATTTTGTATAACCCTTTAGTTCGAAATTCTTGTGCACAATTTGCCAGTAGAATAATCCTCCATTAACGTAGTCATCTTCATCAATCCGATACACACTGAGAAAAGCCTTATAATCATCTGTCTGTTCGATTTGGCCAAAATAGAAGATGGACTCCTTCTGACTCCCCAAAGAAAGTGTAGAAACAATTACCATCACTGTAGAAACAGTTACCATCATATACTCCGTCATCACCCTTTGTAGGAAGAGCCATCGACCTGCATCGATCCATACCATTTTCGTTGTTGTCTAGAGTACTATAACCTAACAAGATCTTCTCATTAAGATGAGTTCTAGCCGTCCAATACAAGACACCATGACGGATAACCATTTCAGCAAAATCATGATTCTCAAATCCTATAGGCCTCCAAAGTCCTCCAGGACTTGGAAACGTTTTCCATTTGCCGGTATCAGAGGAAAAGACTTGGAAGCAGAGGTTATTGAGAAGCCTATCAGCATAGAGATAAACCACCTTGTAGTTGCATATAGAATTTTGACTAAGTGACGCGGATTCGCATACCAATTTGTTGTATGCATATGCGAAGTGACGAACATAGTGATTAAAATATTCTTGAGAACCATCATATGGTCGACGAGGGAGAGAAACCCACTGTTTTTGTTTGTGCCGAAATTCTTATTAGCCAAAACAACTAAAGATCATAGTCTAAGATATATAAAAATGACATTATCACAAGAGATTTACCACAAGAGATTTAACGTGGTTCGATTATGAATAGCCTACATCCACGGGTAATGAAAGTTGAAGTTTTTATTCATCTTTCTAGGTTACAGTTGAAAATGAGCAGAAGAAAAGAGAGAATACGGTCAAAAGTCCCCCCCAAAGTCCCTTCTTCTTCATTCTAAAATTGTATTTATAGTGTACATAAATGATGATAATTACTATAATGCCCTTCGCCACATGTCATCAAAGTTCGCCACATGTCGATGGAGATTCGTCTAAGCTCGCCATGTGTCGAAGGAGATTCATCTAAGCTCGCCATGCGTCGAAGAAGATTCACCACATTTTGCCATGTGTCAATGGGATCCGCCACGTGTTCTTATTGTCCTTATCTTCAAAATGACCTCTATCCAAAAGTTGGTGCGGGATTGACTTGATCTATCGGGATAGAATAGATCGGCCAAAGATGGAACTGGAATTGCTATACTTCGGGAAATGGTGACGTCACTTCGGGACAGGATGGATCGGGCCAAGCTGGAACGGGAATTGCTGGCGTCACTTCGGGAAATAATGACGTCACCAAGTTGGGCTTCGGACTTGAGTGGAGTGCTCCTGCTTGCTCCTGTTAGGCTAGTTAGGCTGTCGGGCTTGATTAATTGCTGCAGACGAAGAATTCTTGAGCGGGAAACGTCATTTTTGGCATCCACAACTTGCCCCCTGTTTCTATAAATCTCTGCTTCTTTCCCTAATCGTTTGACATGTGTCATCTTGACTTTTATTCCCTAACAACTTGCCCCCTTTTCTTAAGTTTATTTCGAAGAATAAATCTTAAGAAAACGACTTCAGTTACTTTTCGCTTGACCTTGTCATGATAAAAGTATGAGTCTGATCCATTCAAAAATAGAATTTTGCTGCAAAACTTATACATAAGCGCACATTAACGTAATAATATCATTCCACGCGTTTTAACTAGAAATGATAAATTGATTAATAAACTGTATTTCATCCAATAATATAAATTATTGAATCTTGCACAAATGTATAAGTCAATCAGGAATTCAAATTCAAAGTAGCAATCGGAACGGGTTACATGTCAGGTTATTCATTGGGCGTAATTTTACGCGCCAATGCCTATTTGCGCCAGTCATTCCGATAGTTGTGGTGGGTGGCATTTAGCCTGTTCACCTTTCAATAAGATTCTTTCATGGTTTATACAAACAAGAATAATTAAAGCAAGAGAAAATTTTAGATCAAAGGGATATTGGGTACTTAGCTCTTTTGCGAGAGTCTTGCCGATTCATGATCTCCTAGTTGAAGATTCTCCTAGAAGGAATCATTTTCCGCACCTGGAGTTCTGTTCTTTTCACCAATAACTTTGTGTGTACCAATTCGTTGTTCCCAAAGCCCAATCTTCATGAACTATGCTTGTTCAGTACCCCTGGACGACTTTCGGAATGAGTCGTGGATCTGGCTTGCGGACTTGGCTTGCAGTCCTGGCTTGCGGGAATGAGTCGCGGATCTGGCTTGCGGACTTGGCTTGCGGTCCTGGCTTACGGGAAATGAAAGTGATCTTCCTGCGGGACTGGTGCGATCCATGTTTCGGACCTTGCTAGGATCCATGTTTCGGTCCATGCTACATACCTGAGCTCTATTGCGGGAATGATTGTATCGGTCTTGTTTCGGGACTGGTGTGGTTCATGCTACGGACTAGCTGCGCTCCGGAATTTGAGTGTGGTCCGAACTTGTGTAGCGGGGCATTATGGGTAGTCGTTGCTGCCACATGTTGGAGCGGATTTTTGGTACTTACAACATGCCCACTTTTCTTGAGAGTTGTTCGAAGAAAAACTCTTAAGAAAACGACTTCACGTCTCGTTCGAATCATAATGTGGTGGTTGATATTGCTTGTGCATTTTCATTTTATGTTATATTTTTGCCCCTGTAAGACAAAATTTTGTATACAAACATATATATATATATACTGATTGTAGTTTTCAACCGTAAGGTTCCTTTGTACCCTGGATTAATATTATGGAATTTTGTGCCAGAGAGCACCTCCTTCCAAGGAGTCATGTCATTCAGGAACCCAACACATATGAGTCATACCCGGGCCAAGAGTAAGCTACAAGGTGGTCCCAAATGTTTGTATATACATTACAATTTGGAATTTTACCTCCTTCCAAGGAGTCATGTCATGGGAATACAACGCATCCATCTTCTCTCCGGTTAGGAGGAAATTTGGATGCGGTCCCGAATTTGTCTCCAGCCACGGAGCACTCAGGAATACACGCCAAATTTTCTCGGGCATGGAGAAAACTAGTGTGTGGTCCATAAATTTGTCTCTAGCCATTGAGCACTCAAGAACACATGCCTAATTTTCTCGGGCATGGAGAAAACTAGTGTGTGGTCCATAGATTTTTTGCCTTCTAAAGATAACGCCTTCTGAATGGAGAATTATCCTTGAGAAGTATACATGAGAGGTATATATAAAGGTATATAAAAAATAAATTTGAGAGTTATCCGGATATTTCTCATTTCTCACTTCTTATTTAAGATATATCTCATATTCTTCTGTATACATGAGAAGTATATATAGAAGAATATGAGAAGTATTTTTAATAAAAGATGAGGAATATCCGGATGAAATGAGAAATACCTATTTTTGAATGATAATTCCCGAAGAAGCATTTAGATTGCCGCATGAAGTATAAGAGATATCGAATGAAAATTCTTATCATAACTCATGTGTAGTATGAGAACTATCGCCCTTCGAATTAATATGAGAAGTCCGAAATAAATTGAAGTATTTACTGAATATTCTTCGTGTGAAGTATAAGCCATTTGAAGTATCATTTCTCAAAGGCTCATTTTGAGTCAAGTTTTCGATGAACGTTTCCAAAGAACGTTTCCATGATACGCTTGAAGTAGTGAAAGCACCAGTAATACATGTCTTATATGAAGTATCCATTAATTGTTGCTTTATGTTAAGAAGTACAAGACATATAACACAAAGTGGCGAAAAGTATTATATCTGTTTAGCGTTAGTAAAAAATGAAATACCTAATTGGCGCGCAGTATTTAGCTCATTTCACAGATAAAAATTTGGTTTCTGTATAGCATGCCCCACAGTGCATCATTAGCGCATGACTGGCGCATCTCTAAAGTGTCCTTTATAGGTATCTTCACATTTCATAAAAATGTCTTAAGCATTTCATAATATTAAATGAGTACAAGTTAAAAATGATCTTCATGCTTTTTGTTGCATACCACAGTTAAATATAACGAAACAAATTGGAATTTTCTCAGACTAAAAATACATCACATTAAATCGATAGGTTGCTATTATGGATGATTATGGGATTAACTATCATGATGTATGATATCATATGTGACTCAGATGCTATTGAAAGCAATTGATCAGTTAAAAATATATGATAAATAAGAAAATGGCTTGCAATATTCAAGCAAAATATGAACAGTGGGTACTAGTTGAGAAAATTTTATCATTTAATTCATTACATAAATGTTCTATTTATAAATCAAGTAACCTCATGCTTTTTAAGCAATTAAGATAAATCATGATTCAATCGTTTAAAGTTGATAGTTAAGAAGCATTCTTAAATTTAAGTTGCTACTCAAGATATGCAATTGACATAATAATCAAAAATTTAAAAAGATAGTGTTTATTTATCTTTTAGAAATGCTTGTGGATCAGACCGTTGCGGGCTTGACTGGATGACCAATTGTTGAAATCGCTCCTTTTAGAAATGCTTCAGTAAAATGACCAATCAAGGAAAAATGACCAATCAAGGAATGTTTGTGGAGATCATCTTGATTTGATACACTCCTTTTAGAAATGCGTGTACCCAAATATGACCTGATTGGAAACAAAAATAACACATCACGTGCATGACTAGTTGCATGCTCATACAAAGATGATCACCTAAAATCTTTGTCGCCACATCTTTTATGAAAGAACTTAACAAAGTCAACAGCAACATTCCGAGAAGTGATTCAAAAACTCTTGGCGAGAATCTTAAAGTTTGAATCATGAACCTTAGTGTAGAATTATATAGCATTATGGTACTTGAGGAGCATCAACATCCTCAGGCGTTGACCTCAATGGCTATGATCAAGATGAAGGCTCGGCAGCTACATCTGGTTGTGTATGTTTACCAATTTCCTCTACTTCTGAAGGTCTTTCCGTTGTTATATTCACATCAATAATTCATTTGCTACCACCAAACGAGTGTTCATGTCCTCCTTGTACAAGTGCATCAGAGTTCCTGTGTGGTGTAGCAAGTCCGCTTTCTGAGGCTCTATCGGGAGTAGCAGGCAAACTGTCTAGAATTCTCCACAATCGAGTCAGTTGAACATCCACTTTAAACATTATCATTAACACCTCTAAAGAAACTTAAATCATTTCAGAAGCACGATTGCTGGTAAGAATCATCTTTTCCAGAATTCTCAATACTAATTGAAGGTCAATCTTGCTTGCACCAGCTCAAATAAAACAATCCTAAAGCTTCCTTTACCATTTGGATGGCCGTAATGAGAAGTTCACGTTTCTTAGTTGTTCATCAGCATCTATTGATCTCAATATATCTTCATTTGCTTGCAGCTCAAAGCGATAGAAAAAAAAGAGGAAGGAATTGATAAGTTCGAAAATGAACTCATGCAGTTGAATTCCGAGCTTGACATAGTCAGCAATTGTCCATCCATAACTGATGCGTTGCTGCTAAGTTATGGAATAAAATCTTATGAAAAAGTTGCTGCAGATTCTACAGTTTTTCCTGCTGTTGGACCATAGCACAGTCACTTCAAGTCAAGAAATTTCACAAATGCCTTGCGTGCATTCTGTTGTTTATTTACACATGGAGTTGTTGGTGATTTGCAACACCACTCAATCTTCTTTCCTGCATTCATATACTCATTCAAGATAAACCCAATCACTTAAATCATTCATTTAGTCATAAAAATTGTAGCAGTTAACTTATAGAGAATAATTAAATCAAACTAATGAGAAAAATCCCAAAAATAAGGTTGAAATTTTGATGCTTGATGTTTTCAAAATCGAATAAATGGGTTTGTATATCATAATTTGGTGATGGTTAATCTGAAATCAAAATTGGTTTTGAATTGAAGTTTTTAGAGAATGATTTTTAGAAAAAGCTTAAAATTCATAAAGAAAAGTTAAACGAATCAGTTCAAAAAAAATTGTTTGAAATAAAGGTATCGATGAAATCATTAGATCATGAAATCGAGATAAAATCAATATTTTTGGTTAAGGTTTAAACTGATGTTGATGTTGAAATCTGTTGTTGCTGTCGATTCTGGTTGAAATTGAATCTGATGGAAAACAGTTCTATCTCTTCTCTGAACATCATCAGGCTTGGTTATTGTATCCTTTTCTCCATTGTTGATGTTTCCGGTGTGTCCGGTTGGATAAATCCATTAGACATCCATGTTTCTAGCGCCAAATTATTTGTGCCGAAATTCTCGTCAGCCAAAATAACCAAAGATCATAGTCTAAGATATACAAAAATGACATTAACACAAGAGATTTAACGTGGTTCGGCTATGAATAGCCTACATCCACGGTAATGAAAGTTGAAGTTTTTATTCATATTTCTGGGTTACAGTTGAAAATGAGCAGACGAAAAGAGAGAATCCGGCCAAAAGTCCCCCCCAAAAGTCCCTTCTTCTTCATCCCGATGACGGACTATCTGTTAGGCAATCGGGGATGTAATCCCAGAAGTCGTCATCAATGGATATAAGTGGGGAATAGTTGATCGAAAAAAATCAGCTTTTTGTTGACATTCATAATTCAAACCCAAAAAGTAAAGGAGACCTCAGAGAAATTATTGAAAAATGCGCAAGGTTGCAGGACATTCAGGGCAATATCCAATAATAATGACATAGCAACAAGGAAATGCAAAAAGAACCAATTCAATAGAGCCGTCATCCGGATCAGGGAAGAGGTTTGCGGCAAAACTGAAAATAATGAGTCAAAACGGCCAAAGTCAGAGGGAAGAAAGAAATTTCTCCAAGAGTTTGAGGAACGAGTTTTTAATAAACTCAACACTCCATATTCCGAAATTTTAAAAGTAATAAACGACAAACAGGATTTTCAATGGCCACGGTCAAAAGAACAACAACCCGAATACACCCAGAATTCCAAGGAGTTTTGCGAGTACCATTGCTATCGGGGTCATTCAACAAACCGATGTAGGAATTAATTATCCTAGTGCAAAGGATGATTGACGCGGGAGAATTAAAAGAATTCATTCAATTACCCGATTCCTCATCAAGGCCCAATAAGGGGAAAGCTGTCAACATTCCTCAAAATAATCAAACTATAAATATGATCTCTTATTCAGAGTCAAACCAATCATTTTTTAATGCAGCAATCAATGAGAAATTACATAAAAGATTCCACAATCACGAAGTCTTCAAAGTTGCGGGAAGAGTTACTGAGTCATGGGAAGAATGGATGGCGTCCTCACTAACTTTTTCTGCGGACGAGGTTAATCAATAGGTAGAAATGCACAATGATCAGTTGATACTCACATTTCCAGTATCTGGATAAAACATAAGGAAAATTCTTATGGATGGGGACAGCTCACTTAATGTCTTGTTTTATGATACCTTCCAAAAGATGGGATTAAAAGAAAATCAGTTAACTCCATCGTTCTATACAATTTATGGATTAAATGGTTTAGCTTCAAAACCGAAGGGGGGAAATCTTGTTTGATGTTCCGGCGGGTCCGATAAGTATTATGAAAAAATTCAGTGTAGTGGAGGCTCCGTCCCCGTACAATACCATCATTGGAAGGCGTTGGGTTCATCAGTTGAAAGGGGTAACTTCAACTTATCACCAGCACTTGCGGTTCCCAACACCACAAGGGGAGATGGAAATAAGAGGAGATCAAAAATGATGCTAAATCTTGCATTTTAGCAGAAGTCCGCATGAATGACGAGCGACAACAACAACAACAAAATAGGAAGAAAGATCGCAATATGAAGGAAAAAGAAGAATCCCTAGACCAAGATATGATTCAGGTTGCGGGAAGAAAAGCCATAAATAAAATAGGAGAAGGAGTTACGGAAAAAGAAAGCACATCAAAAGTTGTCCTAGGTAGTTCTCCTGCATAGGAACCAAAGGGGACTCCTACATTTTTAGGAGTTCCCAAACCCACCTTTACCTCAGTTGAGGAAACCAAAAATGTTAACATAGGAACGGAGGAGTTTCCCAAGTTGATAAAGATTGGAACGTCAATGGAGATGGAAAAAGAACAAAATTTGGTCATACTACTTCAAGATTTTGTAGACATATTTGCGTGGAAGATGGAGGACATGCCAGGCATCGACCCAATATTGTACAGCATGAGTTACATATACACCCAGAAGCAACACCTTTTCGGCAACGCATACGTAAAGTTGCGCCAGAATATTATCTGTCCGTCGAAAAAGAATTAACAAAGCTCATGGATGCGGGATTCATTCGAGAGGTGCGGTACCCAACTTGGATTTCCAACATGGTAATTGTACCAAAAAAGAATGGCGGAGTAAGGATTTGCATAGACTTCACCAATTTGAATAAAGCATGCCCGAAAGATAGTTATCCACTCCCCAGCATTGATCTGTTGGTGGACGCTGTTGAGGGTCATAAGGCCTTATCCTTTATGGATGGACAATTCGGATAAAATCAGATTGCATTGGCTGAAGAAGATCAAGAGCTCACTGCATTCTTTACCCCTCGCGGTTTGTACTGTTACACCAGAATGCCATTTGGGTTAAGAAATGCAGGAGCAACATATCAACGGTTGGTTGACGCAATTTTTAAGCCATGGATTGGTCGTACACTGGAAGTTTATGTGGATGACATGTTAATAAAAAGTAAACTATCAACAAATCACCTACATTTTTGAAAGAAATATTTGAAGCCTTACGAAAATACAGAATAAAGGTCAATCCGGAAAAGTGCATTTTTAGAGTCATATCAGAGAAGTTTTTGGGTTATTTGGTCACCAAAAAAGGAATTGAAGTTGATCCCGCTAAATTCCAGGCAATAGTAGACATGCCATCTCCAAGAAACATTAAAGAAGTACAGAAATTAAATGGTTATTTGGACGAACTCAGCAGATTTATTGCAAGATCATCGGAAAGATGCAAACCCTTTTTTGATATTCTAAAAAATAAAAATAAATTCGAATGGAATGAGAGATGTGAGCAAGCTTTCCAAAATATCAAAGTTTACTTCGCAACATTACCTGCACTACAGAAGCCAAAGCCTGAAGAAGTTTTGGCCTTGTACATTGCAGCAACCGAATACGCAATAAGTGCGGTGTTAGTCCGGACCAATGAGAAGATTGAGAAACCTGTGTATTATATCAGTAAGAATTTGAACCCCGTATAAAGGAATTATACAAAAAATTAAGCAACTGATCTTAGCATTAGTTTTTGCTACCCAAAAGTTACGCACGTCTTTTCTGACACATTACGTGCGGGTACCAAGTAAAGCACCATTGGAGTCAGTACTGAAGAATGCTGGAAAAGTCAGAAGGATAGCAAAGTGGAACGCACAGCTAGAACAATTCAACGTATTATTCGAATTACAAACTGCACATAATTCGCAAGTTCTAGCTGATTTCCTTACGGATTTCCCGTTGGAGGATGATTATGAAATTCAAGGTTCGCCCGGATGTGAAAATCAACTATGTTTCATTCTTTATCTTTTATTTTTCATTAATATATACTATTCTATGATACTGGAATTCAAGGTTTGCCCAGATTCGAAGATAGTGACCCTCAGGATATCTTGAACTCTGCAAATCTCCAAAGGTGGGAAGTATTTGTTGATGGACTAGAAACAAAGATGGTGCGGGAATTGGAGTTGTAATCACAACACTTACGGGGGATCGAATGATACATTCATTCCGACTTGAATTTGATGAGCATGCAAATAATATAGTGGAATACGAAGCTGTGGTTCATGCCCTCAGACTCATTATTGAGTTAAGGATAAACGATGTGCAACTCACAAGCGACTCACAATTAATAATTAGACAGGTTGAACTAAAATACCAAGCACTTGATGAAGACCTGGCAGAGTACAAGAATCTCGTACAAAAATTGGCGCTTCAAGTTCCAAATATAACTTTTCAACATCAGTCTAGAGAAAAGAACCGCCATGATGATGCATTGGCATTTATCTCTTCAATGGTAAAGGATCCAAACACATCAGCCATAAAAATTGGGCGTATATATGAGCCATCAATTAAGTTGCGGACAGTTGAAAATATGGAAGAAGACATTGAGGAAAATATTGAAGATGCAGCTTTCCGAGAAGATGCTAATTTCCCACAGAAAACAGAAAATGATCTGACTGAAGAAGATTGGAGAGTCTCAATCCATCAATATTTACAAGATGAGGTATTACCCACGAATTCTAAAGAAGCAAGGAAGGTGCAATTGAAATATGTAAATTACCAGCTACGGGACAAAATTCTATACCGCAAGTTTTCTTTGGGACCACTACTTTGATGTTTATCCCGAAAGGAAGGGCTACGGATTCTCAAGGATATACATTATGGAGATGCGGGAAATCATAGTGGAAGACGATTACTGGCATTAAAGGCAAAAACGCAAGGTTATTATTGGCCATTTATGCATAAGGATGCGGAGAATATGGTAAAAAGATGTGAAGAATGTCAGCGCTATGCAAAAAGAATAAAATCTCCCGCAACAGAACTTAATTCGGTGCTCCGCCCCTGGTCATTTGTAAAATGGGGAATACACATTGTCGGGCCATTGGTGGAAGGTACCAAAAAGAGCAAATATTTGATTGTAGCTACAGATTATTTTACTAAATGGGTTGAGGCTAAAGCTCTTGTACGAATTAAAGACATTGATGTGTTTAAGTTCTTGTTTGAGAATAAAATTTGTAGATTTGGAATTCCGGCAGCCATAGTTTCTGATAATGGGAAACAATTACAAGGGAAAAATATAGATATGCTTTTTGAGGCATTCAATATACAAAAGAATAAGTCAATCCCGCTTTATCCACAAAGTAATGGACAGGCCGAAACAACAAATAAGACAATTTCCATGAATATAAAGAAAACACTTGATGGACATCACAAGCGGTGGTGCGAACAGCTTCATAATACACTATGGGCATATCGCACGACGAGGAGGGAGTCCACAAGAGAGTCACCATTCCTTCTTACCTATGGGACAGAAGCAGTTATACTAACGGAAATCATCTTACCCACTACAAAAACAGAAGCATGGGAGAAAAATCTGAATTCAGATCTAATGCTTGAAAATTTGGATGCTTAGAAGAAAAAAGGGAGGTTACACTTCAAAAAATGGAAAATTATCAAATAATATTGGCAAGATAATACAATAAAAAAGTAAAGTTTTGGAATTTTGTAGAAGGACAATAAGTTCTACGGCAAATCCCAGAATACCAGAGGGACAAGGAAGCGGGAAAATTTGCACCAACGTGGGGAGGACCATATACTATACAAGGAGTTGCGGGACAAGGATCATATTATTTGCGGAATATGAATGGGGAAATTTTACAACACCCTTGGAACGCACAATATCTCAAACAATATCATCTTTGATCAACAATGCATTTGTGCAATAGTTCGCACTCATAATAGGTAAAGCATATCAAATGCACTTTATCTTGAAAATCCAAGAATGTCTATGACAACAGGATTTTCCAATATATAGATGCCTAACATGATAGTGATTATTGTACCAGGTACTCTCCATTTCGGAAGTGCACACAATTAGCAATATAATTGTATATCAAATTGGTTTCATATTAGGAAAAGCTATAAGCATAACCTCTCAAACAAAGTCCATGTCTATGAGTGTATGACTATTGAATTTTTCGCTAGCAGGGGTGCCTAAAATGATAACTAATTGATGTAATCATTCTCCGTTTCAGGGACTATCGGGACCACATCCTAATTTTCTCTTGGCCAGATAGAAGTTAGACATGTATTATTCCCATAATATGACTCAAGGTATGAAAATTCCTGGCAGTCAAATAAATCACACTCATACAATGAATTAAAAATTAATATATATTCAAAATATGTTTTGCAGGAACAACATCATAAAGAAAAAAGGAAAATGCAACTATAATCAAGAAAAAAGGAAGAGCGGGATAGTGGCAAAATAATTTAATATCTGGGAAGAATACTCTACAAAGGAAGCTAAGGAGCGGGAAGAACGCTCTTGAAGGGAGGAACCTCTGATACAGTTGCACGACTATAAATTAGTTTAAATCCATCAGCTTGTACTCGGTCAAGAATGTTATTGACCGCTTGAGCAATTTTAGCTGTAACATCTTTCTTTAACCATAATACATAAGTTTTTTCATTCTTAACTTCCAATGTGAGTCTATTTATCGAAGTCCCAGACCTTTGTTCTCCAAGAGTTTACTTGATTTCTTTCAGCATCTAGGTCTCTAACAAGGCTTTCGTTCTTCGCAATTTCTGTTTTAAATTTATCTTCGCCTCTAAATTTTTAGAAGATAAAAGCTCAAGACGGTCATGCGCATCATTAGCCTTAGTGGAGGCAAGCTCTAATTGAGTTTGCGTTTCTTTAACCTTTAAAGAAGCTTCCTCAAGTTGTTTGTTGAGGTTTACAATTCTGGAATTAGCCGCACCAAGCTCACCCTCAGCTTTGACAGCTCTTGCGGTCGCTTCATTAAACTTCTTTTTCAAAACCTGAAATCAAAGCAGCGGGTTAAACAATGCGGGAAATATAGCAAACTAAAAGTATACAACAAATAAGGTACCTCCAGCGAGGGATTTGAACTTTGCCTCTTTGTGAACCATAAGTTCTGATAACTGCTCATACTGTGATTCTAATCTGTTATGCCTCCAGTTCATTAAATCATAGCTATCAACAAGATCATTAAACCTTGTTTTAACACCCACGATGTCATTGTTAACTTTCCTTACATGATCTTCCAATTGTGTAATCCTACCCTGCATCCTAGACAAGAGTTCTGAATCCCCCGCTGATCCCATAGAGTAATTCAGAATGCAAGAAAGAAATTATTAAAAGAATTTGATGAGATAGAAAAATTTAAACCTTGATTTTGAAGGTCATGTAGTTGTTGAAGAAGATTATCATTTTCCCGTTGTAAGATCAAAGTGTTATTTTCCTTAGCTTTATAATGAGGTTCCATCATTATGGAACGATCTTTATAAAATTTAAGCGCATCATTGTGACCCTGTGCAAGCTATAAAACCAAAGTTATAAATGAAATAAAAAGTAGAGAAGGACAAAAGAAATGAAAATGACAAGAATACATGTGCAAGAGCTTGCTGCGGGAATGAATATAGTTTCCCTTCTGCAAGATCAAGAGTTTCTTCCAAAGAAGAAGGAGGATTCATGGGGAAGGTTGAATCAACAGTATCATCAAACCAAGCGTCCCTGGCATCTTCAAATGGTACGGTCCTCATAGATTGCCGCAACCGAGAAACCGAAACACTGTCTGACTTTACTGGCATAGGAATACTTGAAACAGATAGAAGATCCTTAGATAGGAACCATTGGAAGGCTTCGTTTTCATTTCCTAAGAGGTTTAAGTCTTCTGCGATCCACTTGCCTTTATCAGCTTGCGGGATTCCTCTGTTCAGATCCGATGATCCCGGAGCAGCTTGACTACGGGATTAAAAGAAGTCATTGCTGAGGTATTTACGGGAATACGTTCCGCAACATTTAAATGCCCGAACGCTCATTTAATCCTGTAACAGCAGTGTTAACTGTGGGATTAAGAGGAGTCGTTGCTGAAGTACTTGCGGGGATATTTCCCGCAACATGAGTGTCTGAAGACACATTTAATCCCGCAACTGCAGTGTTGACAGCGGGATTAAGAGAAGTCGTTGTTGTGGTATTTGCGGGAATACTTTCTGCAACATGAATGACCGAAGATTCATTTAATCCCGCAGCAGGTGAAACATCTTCAGCAACGGGATCATCTTGATTAGGGTGATCCGCTCTTTCAACAACAACACCCTCATTAATGGGATCATCTTGGGAAGGATGATCCGTTTCTTCGGTTGCACCCTCTTCATGTGAGATCACTTTAACTGCAAAATCAACAGGTAGAGGATAAAGTTGTTGGTATAATCTAGAAGTAGAAATCACATCATCAAGTGAAGGGTTGGCGGTGGCTTCTGGAGCCTCTTCCACAGCACCCACTGCCGGGATTTCCTCCACCGTAATAGTTTGTTCCGTAGGTTCAGAATTAAATATTGGAGGGATAATAATATCTTCTTCCTCTTGAATTTCTACGGCAGAGCTCCCACCCCCTCTCACAGTCGGACGACGAAGAGGGGAATCTTTAATTTCACCTTCTTCTTTATCAGATGGAGTCCGGGATACCCTCTTTACCTCCTCCGACCCTTCTCTGCGGGAATCACAGCTTTGTGTTTCCCTCTAGCATCACTTCCTTGTACGCTTTCGTCAATTCGCAGCACAGCCAACGGCTCAACTTGCGTCACAATTGGCAATTCATCATGTAGCTCAGCTGGCGATTCAGCCTACAACAATGAAAAATGAAAGGGAACATTACCCAACAGAGGAAAATATTGGCAATACAAAAAGGAAATAAAAGAAACTATACGTACCTCATAGTCAAACTTGAAATCAGCGAAATTTACTTCCAGGGGCAGTAATCTGGAAAGCGGCCAAGGATGTCTTGAACTTCAATATCAGGAAGGGACCCAAACATCCAAGGACCTTCTATCACCAAGGGGGTGCGGTACCTTTTAAAATCATGATCTAACCGAATTCTCCCTTTTAAAGGAATCTCAGTATGCGGGACACACTTTATTTTTGAACCGTCAATCTCATGGAGCAAGCGAAATCCCGAACCAAGTCTGCCTCTAGGACCTACGCTACATTTCACATAATTCCTTGCAGCAAAACTATCTGCGTATGTGGCATGAAAATTTTCAGCCGTATAGTTTTCCCGCTCTGAGAGATCAGGAGTGTAACATTTGAAGTGAGCCAACCCTTCGCTCCGTAGGCTGCATTCATCCAGGACACGCCACCAATTTCCATTGTATTGAACAATAGATCGAACACGGCCATGTGGATATCGGTTGCGGAATGCAAGAACCTCAAATTGGAAGGGGTGCTCACGTTGATACAGAGGAAGGCGAAGACCTGCATCTAACGCTCCGGCAGAGATCAATAATATTTTGTTGGAATACTTAAATCTTTTCACCATATCCAAGGAAATTGCATCTCTGCCTTCCTTATAAAAAGAAACTTTGAATCCTTCAAGATGATGTTTCTCCTTGAATTCCTTAAGGTTCACAGACCTGAAGCTCTTACATGCTCCCGCTTGTTATTGGGGGCAGGATTAGCAGCCGAAGTAGAAATATTTACTGGCCTAGAAGGTTCGGTAGGGGCACTAAGAGGTGTAGCGGAAATAAGAGGATTTCTTGATGAAGGATGACGAGATGATCTCCTGATTAATTGATGATCATCATGATGAGAAGCATCGCCAGATACTTTGGCATTTGTTCTTTCAGCCATGATAAGATTTTTTATCTTCACAGAAAGGTGAGAAAAAATAAGTATGGCCAAGATTTTTTCATTCTAATCATCAAGATCAAGAAATCATCTTTTGATCAAGAAAAATTAAAGAATATTAATAGAAAAATCAACTATCAGAAAAAAAGCATCACCATCATCATTGACTGACACCGTGTTGCGGAAAAAGTATGACTCATTAAAGAGTAATGATGAGTATTGATCCAAGAGAAACACGTGTCGACTCTACAAGTTGCGGGACAAAAAGGAACAAAGCATGACGATTCACTGTAAATAAGCTACGTGTCAGACATGTTATTATCCTAATCCAAAAGTAATAATTAAAATATAAGACCGTAGGAGAGCTACGGGACGATGAATGCCAGACTGTAGGAGAGATACGGGATGATGACTGCCAGACCGTAGGAGAGCTACGGTATGATGTATGACAGACCGTATGAGAGCTACGGATGAATACAAGACCGAAAAACAGTTGCGGGATGACAGGTAATACACTAAAGTTTGCGGGATTGCATGACTCATCAAGGATGAATAAGAATGAACAAGTGGAAAAGTAAATTGGCGGGACCCATCAAATTGGCTATAAATACCAAGCTCATTAACAAGAAAAGGGGTTAGAAAATCGGGAGAGAAAAGTTTGGATAAAGGCATTGAAAGAAGATCAAAGAGCTTAGGTATGATACTTATGTAATTTTCTAATTCTTTTGATTGCTGATGATCTTGATTATGATTTGATAGAAGATATTACTTTTATACAAATCGCTATATTTCTTCTCCTTCTGTACTGATTAAGATTTGACTTTATTTATGAATCCAATTATTTTATTAGTGGATGTAGACATTTAATCTGTAGAACCACCGAAATCTTCGGTCATTTTATTATTATTCTGATTGATTACCATCCTCAAAATTTTATTGTGTGACGATTTACGTTAAGATATCTTATTACAATGATCTTCAAACACTTTTGGTTGTGATTTCAATGATGCCAGATTTTTGGTAATCACACTCGAATTGGCAGATCATTATAGGGTGAGATTTTGTTTGGTTTTTCTTTGTTTCTTGGCAGTTTTGTTGTCTGTAAATTGGTTATTTTCTTTAAAAAAAAAGACAAGTTATCTGCTCATGTAGACGAATGCCATCCTTCCCAACAGTAACAGGAAACGAGTTGGCCTTGTGAATTGTCTTGGCTTGACAGAAACAAAAGTAAATATTCAAAGAAGTGGAAATTTTATTCAAATTCAGTTTAGTTTAATTTACTAGATAATTATTGGTAAAAAAAAAAGAAATTAGAGAATATAAATACAAGTTATGGGGAACTAGAACTGGCTACTAAATAGTAAGCATGATATCGTCAGTCTCTTGATTGAGACTTGCCTGAGACCAGTTAGGTTCAATCCAAGTGCAGCTTAATCTTTCCTTTGTATTGTGAAAATCTTGCAAAGAGTGTTGACTACTCCCAACACAATGGTACCTACACGTATCCAGAGAATAGTATAAAATCCTATCACCCACGTATAATCTGGGAAAGTAGATTTTGTTCTCCATGCAACTACGAGGAGCGACTACTGAGAAACTGGATGCATAGCTGATGAACAACGCATGCTTCCTCAAACTGTTCAGTTTAACCCATAGCATCTCTGAATCATCCAATCTATAAACATCTACGGACTTTCCGCTCTGCCCTAAATTCACCAGTAAAAGTTTTTCATCACAGCCCACCAAAAAACTTGGATAAACACCACCGAATTGTTTCAAGGACTTCGAAAGTACTTTCCAGCTGAAGTCACCTTTCGTATCAAAAATTCCTAACATACCGTTATAATCTAAGCAGTAGAAAGCCCCCTTATGGAAAACTGGGCTGTTAATACACGGCATAAAGTCGTTCCAGCATTGGCTTTCATAACGGAATCGCTTAATAGTCCAACCAGTTGCTCTTTTTCCCGGTTCAGTGACCAAGAAAAAAATATCATTAGTAGAAAAACCTGGGCGCCAATTGGAGATGACAATTACCACACAATCGCCAGAAGTTGGTATTGACGAGAATAACATTCCACCAAGTACATAATCATCAGGCACATCTGGAAGACGAATTATTGCTCTTGTGAAGGGATTGTAGCATATCACACTATTTTTACCAATAGACAACATAAGCCATCCATCTTTCGAAAAACGGATTGTAGCACCTACAGGCAATTGATCAGAAAGTTTCATAAGATACTTGTCATTATTATGCATCGGATCTACGATATCGCAGATGGTCTCTTCACCATCTTCAAAGATGGAAATCATCCATGGAGATAAATATGTAGCTGCTGTGGTCATCGTAGAAGCCAATAATTGGTTCAGTGCAGGGAGAAATTTAGAACTTCTTTTACAGGCTAAGCGAAAATGACCGTAATCCACTGGATGGAGAAATCTCGCTATCGCCTCCATGCTGTCATAATCATTAAGAAAATCCCACTGTTTTAGTGCTTCTAATACTCCTCCCCTATCATTTAACCTACTCATGTTATCATCTTCTACACTGGTTTCAGTTGTATCTTGGCTTACTAGAAGAAGATCTGTTATTTTTCTCCTCCTTCCACCAAGGTGCCTGCCAAAAAAATTATCCATATTAGAAAAGCTAAAAAATAATAATGTCGTAAACATAATGTAGCGGTGGTTGCATTGATGTATTTACTTGCTTTCTGTAGTAGGCATCATTATCCAAGTGGGCAGAAACCATGGAGTTGGAAGCTTCAAACAAGGCATGATAACTGTAGTAGTATTGTCTTCTAATTCAAATGTGTACAAGGTCTGATCTTCGGGTAGTGTATAAAATAAACAACCCCTTTCAAGACCCATGTCGGCCGCTGAGCAACATGCTGTGGAAGTCGAAAAACACTTTCTGGAGTAAATGTCTAAGCTGTCCATGTTTGTGCACAAGAATAGAACATGATCATCCAAAGTCTTCAACAAAACCCAAGTCATTGTTGAGAAATCCAACCTGAAGATACACGTCGAGGCAACATTTCTAAAAGCTCTTATGCTGCAATTTAAAAGAACTTTGAAGATTTCATTACCAGATTCAACCCAATGTATCGTGACACAATCGCATGGATCACCTCCTCCAATTAGTGTGAAATTGGCATCCTCTATCTTGAACGTTCTAATACACTGGACTTGATTATCAATGACAGCAGTATGCCATAGTTTTTTAATTTCAATCTCTCTGACCCAATTTTCTGCACAGAAAGCATACAACTTACCTTTGAAGCAAAGCAAGGACTCGATGATTCCTGACCAATGACCATTTGCATACAAATCCTTTGTTTTCCATTGTTTGTCTCCGGGACGACAAAAAACTAGAATGTGCTCAAAGCTACAAACTTTACCACTATGATCTATGCCTCTCAAAAGGAGGAATACCGTGCAGTCATCCTCTTGGTCAGGATTACTATTAAAACTACTAGTACTTGGAAGAGGTGGTGAGGATAACACCAAGTCATACATAAAATATTTTTTTGATTTTGAATTAGTAGGAAAAGACTGACGATCGAGGTTAGGTAATTGAATGGTTTCAGATGATCCAGGGTTCCACAGGAAACAATCATCTAAATTTGAGTTAGCCACAGAATATTGATCAGTATGATCAACACCACCAATAACAATTAACCATCCTTGATGAGAAGGTTTATGATAACATGCTCTTCCACGCATCTCAGGAATAGACTTTATGCAATTTCTATTATTAGGTTCACAAGGATTATAAAATCTCTGAAATTTCCTGCCTTTTCCATGTGGGAATACAAGCCAAGGTGCTGCCTTTGGAATCGGTGGACGTTGTCTTTCACTTCTCTCAGCTGGTGCTGATCCTGATGCTAATTCCTTGTCCATGAAAACTATACGTATTCTAGAGAGTAAAGAAGATAAGTTTCTACCGCTCTAGATAGTTGTAGAAGGAGAGGAGCCAAAAGAATTCAGATGAAAACGAATAAAAAGTATATATGTATTTATAGACAGCCTAACTTCTATATATGGATTTCTCTGTTTCAAAATAGGAAAGGAATTGTTTTCAGATTTAGAATAGAAGAAGACAGCTTTAATAAGAGGAAAAGAGGTAGCCCACGTAGTCTGGTAGGGCCTGTTGAGAGTTAAATTGGGAATAGGTTAAAAGACTTTAAAGCCTGACCCGTGAAAACTATACAACCCTAATTAGGGCTGCGCATCGGGTCGGATATGTCGGGTTTGGCCCCATCCACACCCAACCCATTAGTTGGTGGGTGACTGAAGTATTCATCCGTACCTAACCCGTCGTAGAACGGGTCGGGTCAGGTCTGACCCGCCACTTTGACGGATAGGGTGTGGGTGGTTGCGAGTCATCCGCCCAGATTTATGAATCAGAGTCGCACAAAACAGAACAGACCCAAGAAAAAAATACACACACAAATATATACACTTTAAGACAGTAAGGTTCTAAAACAGCTTTACAATAAGGTTTTCAGCAACAAGATCTAAGCAAAAATGAACAAGTCATCTGTCTGTTTTTGTTGAAACCTAGCTGAGCCATGAGCAAAGTATATGGAGACATTTGTTTGAGCTCATTCATGGCTGAATGTTTGAGCTATCAGACAACAACGCCTCATTTATGGCTGAATGTTTGAGCTCCATGCTCATCAGTCATCACCAACACCAGTTCCTGGAAAATCACATAACAGAGAAAGATATCTTTTCTTAGTATTGGGATACAAAATTTAGTGCCTCGATGAGATAAAAGTAAAACAAAAAATTAAGTAAAATCAGGTAGAGTTTTGTTTTCTGGCAAGTTCCAGGCCAAATTTAGGCCTTTTATCAATTCTTTCCCTGCAAAGTTCCTAGCATACATCTAGCCAGAATGAATCAATCAAACTACACACCCAACTTCTTGTTTAATCATTTGGAACAACAACAATCTCTAATTCTTCCAGTCACTACCAACATCATCTTCAAATTCCCTTAGCAACACAAACAGACCACATCAACTCTTCTTCCATTCCTTTTCCACTGTACTGACTCATCTCCATTTTCAGAATCATCTGCAACACCACACAACCGGTTATTCAACATCCCTAACCCTAAAATAATTCTCAACTCTGTCCCATATACGAATTTTTTACAGGTCGACTGAAACATCCAAATCATAAACAAAATCAGAGCTCAATCAAACCCTAAAACTTAAAAGCCAAAAAAAGAGATCCAACAGACAAAACAATATTGCATTCGACTCGGCTGATTAAAACCGAGTTAAATCTACGAAGATGAAACTATTAACAGACGGATCTGAAAAAGGGATAGAGAAATCAAAACCTGCATATTACACTTGACAAGATCTAGAGAAGTCACAGCCATATGAGTAAGACCACAACTTAGAATACCCCCAGCAGTACAAGCTGCATAGAAAGCAGGTGAATATATCTCTATCTTTCCTGGTTCATTTGGTGCAGCCACAACAAAACTCGACGATGGAGAAGAAGCAATCGACGAGGAAGATGTAGAAGATGAAGGGAAAGTACGATTTCCATTCAAAAGTTTCTCTAAACCAACCAATTTAGTTGTTGATGAAGTTGAATAAAGAAAGTTTGGAATCATTGATTGCTTTGAGTTTTCTGAAAACACCATCTTTAGATTACTAGGGGTTTCTGGAGGAGGAGATTTGGGAAATAAAGGGCAGTGAGGAAACAATGGGGATTTCTAGTTCCCTTTTTCGATTTCTAGTTATCATATTTAGGCCTTTGATAACTCGATAATATCTAATCCAACGACCAGATTTTCTGACGGGTGGACGGGTCGGGTCGGGTGAGAGGGGCTATCACCCGCATTCGACCCATCAAAAGATGGGTTAAAAAATCACCCGCACCCGACCCGTTCATCGCCAGGTCAATCGGGTAAATTTGGGCGGATGCGGGTCGGGTGGGCGGGTTGGGTCGGGTTTATACAGCCCTAACTCTAATAATAGTAATAAACGTACAGTTAGGATGTGGCTTTGAGTTTAGGCGACCGTGTAAACTAGATGGAAGGGAACCAGAGAAACCGCTGTTTTAACTTATCACATCTCTCTGTGATGAGAGAAGACTCTGGAAATAATAACTTTGAAACCCAGAAAACCTTTTCTGTGGGTCTGTGAATCGTACATCATGTATGTATTCAGATTCACAGAGAAAGTTTTTGGGTGATATCAACGGATATTAAATGCTAAGGTTTGATTCTGCACAGACAATAAATCTCGTTGAAGAGTTTTAATTCTTCTATTCATAGATCAACAGAGTTTCACTCAAGTTTTGATTTTTAAGTTGATTCACCTTCTAGATTTAAGAGATCAATTCTGTAATAGAGAAGGCCTGATTTCTGTGTTGATTTTTCATATTCTGTATGGAAATCAACAACATAATTGATTGATTTCTATGTTGATTAATCATCTTATCTTCAGAAATCATCATCTCTGGAGAAATCAACAGAGTTGCAGTCAAGATTTGATTTTTAAGTTAATTCATCTTCTAATTTAGAGATATCAATTCTATGATAGAAAAAAGGCCTAATTTTTATGTTGATTTTCATCCTCTTATTTTGATAAATCAACACCATAATTGAGACAGTATTGATTTTTATGTTCGTGCATCATCTTCTGGTGAGAAATTAACAACTTAATTGATTGATTTATATAGATTTTATCATCATATGTTGAGAAATCTTCAAGATATTGATTGATTTCTATGTTGATTATCATCTTCTTTGGAGAAATTAACAGCGTCAAGTTTTTATTTTTAAGTTTATTCATCTTCTAGTTTTAAGATCCCCACTTATTGCTGTTCTACTGATAATACAACAACAAATTCTCTCTTTCTTTTGTTTCATTATTTAGTCTCTGGGTGGGAGTTTCATGTGTTGAGCTTTGTTATATAGTACTAGTTATTTCTCTGTTTGGGTCTTTCAGATTGTGCTTTTTCTCTGTCTGGGTCTTTTAGATTGTGTTCTGAACAGTTGTTTTTCAAGGTTTTAAGAAGTGGGTTTGAAAAAAAAAATCATCTTCTTCTTCTGAGGTATGTATAAGATCTTGGTTTTGAATCAGAGTCTGCTGTTGGATTG
>JAJJMC010014768.1:2518298-2547275 GCA_023531435.1 Papaver californicum | reverse complement strand
TGTTCTACTTCTTCAAAGCATCATCAACATCAACACGATCCTTCATTTCTTAGATTTCCACAAAGTCATTCTACTGTACCAAAAGATTCATCACAGAACAATGATACTAAGAAAGTTTTATCTACTCCAGCTACTTCTTCTGGTCCTGCCAATGCAACTATTAGCAACACCACCTCTCAGAAAAGGTACTTATCATTAGCATACAGAAGGATATCCCCCCCATCATTGTTTTTCAGGATGTTTAGATTTAACAACATTTTAATCGTTGCAATTTATTGTTTTAAAAAAATGCAGAACTGCACCAGCTCCTGTTGTGGGATGGCTTCCAGTTAGATCATTTAGAAAGAATCTGACAAACAACAGTGCTTCAAAATCAGCTCCTACTACTACTACTACTACTACTGGTTCACCAAATGAAATTCCATCAAAGGAAATCAAAGTAAAACAAGCTGAAAGTGTTGTTAAGAAGGGTTTGTTTGTAAAGATCAACATGAATGGTGTTCCTATTGAAAGAAAAGTTGACTTAAGAACTTATGAGAAGCTTTCTTCTGCTGTGGATCAACTCCTCAGAGACCTTCTAGCAGGTTTATCTTCTATTTCTATTGTCAACTTTGATTCATATATGAATTGTGTTAATAGTCTTGTTTATCATTTATTTACTTGTAAATGTTGAAGAAAGCCCAAAATTGTGACATGTATTGAGCATACGAATATTAGGTTGTTTACATCAATCTGTTCTTTCATATAGTTTAACTTAGAAAATCAAATATGAGGTCTATAATTTGTTACATGGTTAAGGCATTTCTTAGAGTTGTGGACTTGAAATTGCTGTGTCAATGATGTTTAGTTGCTCGACACGTGTCCGGGGATCGTTGTTTTGTCGGTTTGTCTGTTTGTTTTAGAGAATAGTGATATTGTAAACAATCTAATCCATTTGTGTTTGAATTTTCTTCCTTATTCAGCTCAAATAGATTCCTCTGCTGATCTAAATTGTCCCCACGTCAACGAAGCACAGGCGATTACGGGTTTATTAGACGGCAGTGGAGAATATACTCTGGTTTACGAGGATAATGAAGGAGACAGGATGTTAGTTGGAGATGTCCATGGGGGTAAGCATCTTCCCAGAGATAAGCATTTTGTTTAATTTAAATCATATTCTAATTGAAAGAATACAACTGAATCTTGAAAAACGACATGGATATAGTTGTTAATTGTGTAAGTATGCTTGTGATCATTGATAGAGATTTCCGTACTATGAATCGTGGTTTTTTAATTCATTGCTTTGAATTTGTTTATTCATGTGCTTGTTTCCTTAATCATGTCACAGCCGAATTAGGAGACAAGCGCATGCTATTTAATAATACAAAAGATTTTGTCATCTAATCTATATAGTATATGAATCCATCTTTACTAGCTTCCCACTACCCCATTAAACAGAACAATGTCTAATAGCCTCAGATTTCTATACCATAAACTATTGCATGAATTATAGCACTAACAAAAATCTAATCAAATAGTCGAAACGGGGTTAAGAACTCGATAAAAAAATTAACCAGGGTAAATCTTTTCAAATATGTGGCTTATCTTTTTTGATTTCCATTATGCAGTATGTTTGCCACTACTGTGAAAAGACTCCGCGTGCTGAAGACGTCTGAGCTTTCCACTCTGCATAGTGAGTTAATGATTTCAAGTTCATTTCTTTTGGTTTATGTTTTGATTAAATTGATAGCTTAACTTAAATCTCTCTTTCGCCCTTCTTCTCAGTCGGAAACAACAACAAGCCAGGCAAGCCACCAGTTGAGAGACTAAAGTGAAATGAGAAGGGACATTTACTCATATCTTTTCAGTCATTTTTAGCTAACCTTAAATAGGAGTGGCTGCTACTGTTATAGCGTGTTTGGTTCAGGGAATACAAGGCCCAGGAATTCAATTCCGAGGGAATCTGCCCAATTCCTTGAACCAAACATCATTTTGAAATCCAGAATCGGATTCTAACGGAATCCAATTCTTTCCAAACATTCTATTTCAATTGCATTAGTTAGAGAGTGGAAAAGAATCACTTTCCAGTGGAATCGAGGGGTCATTCCCGTGAAATGTCAAAATTGTTCCTCGTAACAAAATTACTGATCGGATATATCAGTCATTCTTCGAACAAATCATGAGAGCAGAAACAAGAGAGATTGGGGATTTGGCATGCATTAAAGTCTCTCTTGACGATCAGCAAAGAATGACAGTGGAATTAAAGAATGATCTTGCAATAAGAGGTAGGTGTTGGGAAAAGATTACCGTCAGTACTTCTTATTTCATTTCAATTTATTTTTGGTTCAATCCATGTTTTTTTTTTATGTTTTTATTTTTAGGGGTTTTGTCAAGATCTCTAACTAGATCCAAATGAATAATCATTTCATGCTTGATTATTGTTAAAACTGTTTGTTTTAGGATTTTCTAGGGTTTGAGAATCTTGAGATGTTCTTTGAAGATTTAGATTTGTTGGTTGGTGTTTGTAGTCTTCAATCTGAGTAGATTTAGATTCTAGGTTTTCAAATATCCTTGAGTTCGATTGCATTTTTGAAGTTGTGGGTTTTCCTTTATGTCTGTTGTTATCTTGAAACTTACTGCCTCACATTGATGCTTTTCAGATTTACAGCTAGTGATGGAATATGAACAAAATAAGCTCGAGGATAATGTAGATAAGCTGAGTAGTCAGTGGCAGTTGAAGATTGTTTAATGGATTTTATAAAGCTTGGATGTCTCTTACAATTGCAGAATAGCAGTTGGAGAATGTTTGGGTGGAGCTTGATGGTAAGATGCTTGAACTCCATGTTCTGTTTGATATCCTTGTATAGAACAAGTACTATTACACCTAGGCTACTGGTTTGCGTCGGCTTAGAATAATTTTTATTGCTTTACTGTATTCTGTATATGTGCAAGTATATTTTGTCTAAATGTAGCTTTCATTCAAGCAATTATTCTTTCTGAATGTAGCTTGGCCATTCTTGTCTTATGCTTGCACACCAGTGTTAAATCCAGCTACTAATCTGAACTCATTGATAATACATAGCTATACCTAAGCATAGCTAGTAGCTAGATGCAGTAATTCAAAGCCTGATGAACCCTCAGACTACTCACTTTGTTGATTTCATTAAATCTCAACGTCATTCTATCGTCCAAGTGAGTAAAGTAAGAAAAAAATAAAGAAAAGTAACTGTCTGTAATTCTGATCAGCAAATCCATAAATAACGTAGATTAGTGCCCTTTGTTTATGATTCTCATTTTCTCCATCCCTTTTGGTTCTTTCTTCTTTAGTTACTTCTCGTTATAGTTTCTCCATGCAAATACTTCAATATTAGATAAACGATATCCAATTCAGCCTGTATGAATATCCATATTTGAAGGGTATTCTCTTACCTTTGATCTCACTCTCTTTTTCCTGGTAAATTTGGTTATTTTGAAGAATTTGATGTTTGTAGTGTCTCTCTGTGTGTATGATGGCATCAACAAATATGAATCCTTATATAAAAGCATAAGCATCATTCAATGAATTCTCAAGTGAATTTTCTGTCAGACTGCTGCATATAATCTGGTGTTTTGGTAATTCTATTTTGTGTCTCCTTTCCCTCCTGTAGCTCTTCCAATGGAGTGTTCAGCACGTACACATAGTACTTACACAACGTGATTTTGAATTTTGTCTGAGGGAAATAGTTATCCGAAAGGGAAATAGTTATCCGAAAGGGAAACTCGAGACCTTTTTTGACAGTTTTTGAGTGTGATATATCACTTCGATTATATGATAGTAGGTAAGGGAACGTCGTTTGCATGAGTTGCACATCGTCCTTAAACCTTACATTGGGAATGTTTCTTTTAGATGAGAAATGCTCCTGAGGAAATTGTTTTAGTTAGCGAATGTTTTGAAACTTGAAAGGAATTAAGCGAATGTTACTTGTAGCTGAGTAATGTATGAATTGAATTTGGGTAATCTGTTCGGCTGAGGGATTTCTCTGTAAAAGACAAATAACATTTTCGTATTGTAGCCTCATCTTAGATAAGGATATCTAATATATCTTAATTACGACCAGTGCAGATTCTGTACACCGATGCAAGATACGTACATCTCAGCTCGGCGAAAAATAATTTTTAAAGTTTTTAATTAGTTTGTGGGTTTTAATTTTCTTTAATCAGTTGATGATTTAATCGTTCGGTTTTGTTAATTGTTCTGTATTATATCTTCTACTTCAATGCAGAGCCGCTAGAATGGGACATCCTCCTCATGAAGCAAGTTCTATGGTTGCATTCCGGAATTTTAATGAGGAGATGAAACGTCCTGGAGTTTGGGAGCCTGAGCAAGGTGCGACATCAACAGCAGACAATCCCCGAGATAATCTTACTTCGCTTTATCGTCCCCCTTTTCACTTGATGTACCAGGGACCCTTCGACAAGGTAAAGGAGACTTCCTTGGGGAAACTCTCTTATATTGTTGTTCTATTTCTTTAGTTTCTTTAGTTTGTCAAATTTTGAACAAAATCTTTACTTGTCTAAAATGAAGCAACATATAGTATCTTTATAAAACTGATTTAATCAGGCTGAAACTGTTGGTGCCTCATGCACGTTTATGATAATCATTTCTCTTTCTTTCATTCTTTTACTTGCAGAAGTTGATTTAGTTAGAACAATTTCAGTCAGTTCTAGTTTTTGGTGAATTGTGGTAGACCTGTCGTTGATACTCAATTTATTTGAAAATGCAGACAAAACAAGTGGCTGCAGATCAGGACAAGTGGCTTCTAGTGAATTTGCTGTCCACA
Source organism: Papaver californicum (assembly GCA_023531435.1). Lineage (NCBI taxonomy): Eukaryota > Viridiplantae > Streptophyta > Magnoliopsida > Ranunculales > Papaveraceae > Papaver > Papaver californicum. The sequence goes on along the minus strand of JAJJMC010014768.1, from coordinate 2,542,476 downwards.
AAAGAATTCAGCTCACATATGGTATCTGCAACATGGTCAACATAGGAGGACAATGCTTAGACCAAATTCATCTTGGGTCCTGTTGATAAGGCACCTGCTGCCGTTGCACCTCCACCAACTGCCGAGTAAGGATTTTGAAGTCTAACTCTTTCTACTATTTTGTTTCTTTCTAGTATCTGTGTACTGCAATTTTGGTCTGAGGAAATATTTTTCTGACCAAATATGTTGTGTGTTGGTTGTGCAGGGTACCAAAGAAAGCCAAGAAGTTTGATTCATTTCATTTCCCTGCAAAAGTTTTATAATTCAAAAGATTTTGTCATCCAATCTATATAGTATATGAATCCTTCTTTATTAGCTTCCCACTACCCCATTAAACAGAACAATGTCTAATAGCCTCAGATTTCTATACCATAAACTATTGCATGAATTATAGCACTAAAAAAAATCTAATCAAATAGTCGAAACGGGGTTAAGAACTCGATAATAACTAGGGTAAATCTTTTCGCATATGTGGCTTATCTTTTTTGATTTCCATTATGCAGTATGTTTGCCACTACTGTGAAAAGACTCCGCGTGCTGAAGACGTCTGAGCTTTCCACTCTGCATAGTGAGTTAATGATTTCAAGTTCATTTCTTTTGGTTTATGTTTTGATTAAATTGATAGCTTAACTTAAATCTCTCTTTCGCCCTTCTTCTCAGTCGGAAACAACAGCAAGCCACCAGTTGAGACTAAAGTGAAATGAGAAGGGACATTTACTCATATCTTTTCAGTCATTTTTAGGTAACCTTAAATAGGAGTGGCTGCTACTGTTATGTTTGATCAGTTCTCTTTTGTAGTATTTATGCATGTTTTGTGAAAGTACTAGTGAAATTCAGAAAATATTTAAAATTGTCTTAAACTGAAAAAACTAGGAACATAATGTTGATATTCCTTCAGTATAGAACCATGCTCAAGCCACAGAACCGCCGTCCGTCTCGGTATAGACGTACCATATATGTGCACCACTGCAAAAAAAAATTAATATCTGGGTTAGATATATATTGTATGTATATTACTATATTGATTAGTTTCTGTTCTGTTTCTATACCATAAACAGAACAATGTCTAATAGCCTCAGATTTCTATACCATAAACTATTGAATGAATTATAGCACTAACAAAAATCTAATCAAACAGTCGAAACGGGGTTAAGAACTCGATAAAAAAATTAACTAGGGTAAATCTTTTCGCATATGTGGCTTATCATTTTTGATTTCATCTTCTTCTTCTGAGGTATGTATAAGATCTTGGTTTTGAATCAGAGTCGGCTGTTGGATTGATTCAAATGGTTTGTATTGTATGTTTTTTATAAGTTGATGTTTTGTTGTTGTTTTAGGTGTTGTAATGGAGAGGTGGAGATACAAGAAATGGTGGAGAAATTAGTCCGCAGCTGCTGGATTTGATTCCAGGATGGGCAGTAAAAGGAGGTGGTGGTGGTGGATGAAGAAAACTTGAGCTTAACACCAGGAGAAGAAGACTGGTTCGTTAATGGCAACAACAACAACAATAAGAATATGGTTAAATCTCTTCTTTATCTTGGTACTAAAACCCTTCACAGTACTAAAAGAGGCTTTCAAGATACTATTGATGAAGAAACATAAACTAAAGATGAAGCTTGGGGTGAAAACAATTGTTCTACTTCTTCAAAGCATCATCAACATCAACACGATCCTTCATTTCTTAGATTTCCACAAAGTCATTCTACTGTACCAAAAGATTCATCACAGAACAATGATACTAAGAAAGTTTTATCTACTCCAGCTACTTCTTCTGGTCCTGCCAATGCAACTATTAGCAACACCACCTCTCAGAAAAGGTACTTATCATTAGCATACAGAAGGATATCCCCCCCACCCTCCATCTTTGTTTTTCAGGATGTTTAGATTTAACAACATTTTAATCGTTGCAATTTATTGTTTTTTAAAAATGCAGAACTGCACCAGCTCCTGTTGTGGGATGGCTTCCAGTTAGATCATTTAGAAAGAATCTGACAAACAACAGTGCTTCAAAATCAGCTCCTACTACTACTACTACTGGTTCACCAAATGAAATTCCATCAAAAGAAATCAAAGTAAAACAAGCTGGAAAGTGTTGTTAAGAAGGGTTTGTTTGTAAAGATCAACATGAATGGTGTTCCTATTGAAAGAAAAGTTGACTTAACAACTTATGAGAAGCTTTCTTCTGCTGTGGATCAACTCTTCAGAGACCTTCTAGCAGGTTTATCTTCTATTTCTATTGTCAACTTTGATTCATATATGAATTGTGTTAATAGTCTTGTCCATCATTTAGTTACTTGTAAATGTTGAAGAAAGCCCAAAATTGTGACATGTATTGAGCATACGAATATTAGGTTGTTTACATCAAACTGTTCTTTCATATAGTTTAACTTAGAAAATCAAATATGAGGTATATAATTTGTTAAATGAAATGAAAAATGAAAAATGAAATCATACCTTTTGATGTGAGCAGCAATATGTGAGTGCAGCTTCGTGTGACTTAAAATTGTCTCATCACAGACACAGCACTTTTTGTGCATCTCCCATTTTTTCTTAATTTTTTCCCGTAACTTGGATTTCTTGTCCATTCTTGCTTTCTTATCTATTAAAATTGAAAACAATAATTAGGTTTTTACTTATTAAAATCAATTGAAGAAATTGAAGATTATAGAAATTAAAGAAGAAGAACAAGAAAGGAATGTAAAAGAAGGATTTACCTGATGCCTTCTTCATTTGAAGAAGATGAAAAGGAAACTACTAGATTGGGTTGATTATTTGGCGGGATGAATGAGAATTATTTTCTCTTGTGGGGTTTGGGAACGAAAGTAAGATATTGGAAGAAATATGTATTTTTTTTTAACTTGTAAAGAAAGATAGCTTTGTTAATCCGATTATTATTTTTTTACCCCGTAAAAGATAGATAGTATATTTACTCCAATTATTGATTTTTACTGTGAAAATCATAAAAAAATACTTATTTTTTAAAAATAGGTGTTTAAATAAAAATTAGAGGAAAAATATAGATTAAAGGAAAAATATATATCAATGATAGTACATTTTTTCTTCAAGTTTCCATGTCTTCCTTTTTTTTTAAAATAAAAAGATATATAATAAAGGAAAAAAAATTACAAAGATAAGGTTCAAGACCTTAAAAAACCTACGGTAACTCAAAAAATCATATTACAAAGATATAATGGGTTCCCATTGAAAAAGAACTTGGTTCATATTCAATCCTTTGAAAATTCCTTTCGAAGAACTCCATAAGTATATATTCTGCTTCATTGCAATTTTCAACACTTCACAACTCTTCAATATTCTACCATGAACTCTAGAATTCCTCTCCTTCCACAGTTCCCAAAAAATGATAGCGTAAGGGATAAGTTTCCAGACAACTGCCTTACTATCATTTACTTTAAAGATCTTCCAACCCAACAATAGTTCTTTAAATCTCTCAGACATAACCCAAACCACTTGCATTGACAATAATAAATAATCTCAACTAGGTTTTACCCAGTTGCAATGTATAAATATATGAGCAATATCCTCTTCTAAATAGGATCATACTAAAGTCCTTAATCCTCTAGTCAACAACTATTTTCTTAGGAAACAGAATATATCATTTTCGAATATTTTGGGAAATTACAATAGAAAATACCGATTAAAAGAAAAATATCATATATCTATTATCATTATCTTCCTACCTATAATCTCCCATATTTTTAACAGTCAAACTCATACGGCTTCCTCCCAAATCATCAGCTTAACTAACAAACAAGATGGAATTTACTAGTATTGGGAATAAGTCTGTTGGCTTTATTAGAAAGGCAATAGGTTCTTCAAGGACTTTAAATAATGTTGTTGAAGATTGGTCTTCAAGTCTTATTGGGAATACATTCTATAAGGACCCAATTGAAACTAATCACTGAAAAATTAGATTAATATCCTCTGGGAAAAATATAGAAACAAGGAAGTAAGGGAAGTTGGAAGAAACCTATTCATCTTCAAAATGAATTATGTGAAGGATTGTGAAGAAATATTAAAAAAATCACCATGGAACGTGAAGAAATGTCATCTAAATCGAAAAAAATATACTGCGAGAATAGCTTATTCTGACTGGACCTTCACCCATCAAGAATAGAACGTAAAGTTTAAGAATTTACTTTTAGAACATTAGTCAGTAGATGCTATTGATGAAGCAATAGAAGAGATGAGGAAAAGATATCCATTGATCTGGAAAATTGCCTTCCAAAATATGGTAGTATGATTAATGCCATAATTGAGATGGAGTTAGGTAACCCTCTAATTAGGGGATAATAGTGGAACATAAATGCTGGGGGGGGGTTGGCGGGATCAATGGGTTATTTATCACTGGGAAAAGCAAACTCATAACTTAGACCCACGGTGTTATACAGTAGATCAAAATGATGACCAATGTGCTGGCATTGCAAAACATTTGAGAATGGAAGCCATGACATATGAACAATACAAATAACATTGTGAGAAGTTAAAGGCTGAAGATGCTGCAAGAACTGAAGAAAATGAAGATAATACAAATGATATTGAGGTCAATGCAATGGTGCAGTACAATGATATGGGTAACTTGCAGGAAAAAAATACTAGGCAAGCTAAAAGACCCAGAAATCATGAAATGGAAAGTGTAGAAAAAAATGCTAGGATCCCAACCACTACAATCCCTATCAATGGAAAAAGAAAGTGTGACAATGATAATACTATTTCATACAATCTCAGGGATGAAGATATCGAAATGGTTGGAGATGAAGTATATTTATTTGATGCTATAGAGAAATTTCTATCAATGCAGGAAGGATTTGTTCCCTTGGTAACTTTTTCTAAAACTTTACTTGTCTCAAATTTTTATTGTGCAATTATGAACTCCTTATAATTTCGAACTTTATTGATCTGCCTAGTTTAGTATTTTTGTATAATTTCACCAACTTGCATTTCCATTCAAGTTTACTTTGTTTTGATTCGATGGTTTATAGGTTCTTTACTTTTAACTCAATTATATATAAAACCCATCATTGGCTTTGCCTTAGATGTATAGACAAAATAAGGGATATTGCTTGGAACTGCCAGGGTTTCAATGGGAAAACAACATCTAAAGGACCTATCCTTTCAGTATAATCCAGGCATTATTTTCATTTCGGAAGTAAAAATTTGTCTTTAGAAAATAAAGAAACTAGTGAGGCCTTACAATTTTCCTAATAGAAAATATATTTTACCTAGAGGGAGTGCAGGAGGTTTAATTTTGCTTTGGAAACGGGTTTTACTTTGAAATTGTTAATGCACAATCATGGATAATTAACTGTTTAGTGCAGGATGATCCGATCAAACCTGTTTGGCTTCTTACATGTATGTATGCATCACCATATAACGATGAGAAGAAAATTCAGTGGAATTTTCTTAGCATCATCCATGGGTTGTCATCGGGGATCTTAAAGTTACTTTTCATAATGAAAAAAAAAAATACTCCACTTATGGGTAATAACTCAGCTTCTTCTACTTCTACTAGTTCTTCTATCACCAATCTTATCTATTAATCTGGGCTTGAAGATATGGGAGATAAGGGTAAATCCTTCACGTGGTCAAGTAATATTCATGGTATAAGAAAGAGGAAAACAAGATTAGACAGAGCTATAACAAATAATGATTGGTTTGTTGGTAGGATTCTGAATAACCTATTTATAATAACCGCAATCACACGGTGTCTATAATGCAAATAACGATAAGTACGGGTCGAACCCACAGAAACCGGGAACAATACTGCAATCAATATTCTTAATAAACTAATCAGAAACAATATTTTTGGATTTTTAGAATTATGAATGAAATAATAAAACAAACTAAACTAATAAAACAACTAAGCAGAGAGAGTCGGTAACCAGGGTTTTTAGTATCCACCACTGTTTCTATTTAAATATTGAAGTGAAACATAACTCCTAAATATTCATCTATTGTTCGTTCTATCGACATCACCTATTATATGTATTAGAGTCGCAAATGTCACTGGGACACCCTAAGCATGGCGCATCAAAAACTCTAAGTCTCAGCATACACCATCAAATTGCGTTAGCGAGAAAATTATAAGAAACTAATTATAGGTTCACAAATAATATCTGGCTATTCTGAGCATACCCCATTAAAGGTTTTAACCCAATCATGAAATATCAAATGAGTAGACAAATATATTTGCAATCCTATTAATTATGCGCAAAGGTTACTGTATTGTATAAAACCGGTGAAGCAACAACTAATGTTATCATTAAATCAATAAATCAAAATAAGGAATTAAAATGTTCAAATCATAATAGTCTTTTGCTTAATAAATCAATCCAAAATAGCATATTACTTAAAGTGGTTTCAAATATAAAACCCTAGTTACAAATCAATTAGCAAGACATGGTAGTGAGTTTCTCAAAACTCATAAAAAGAATTAACAAAAGTAGAGACTAGAGAGATTAAACCCTATTTGTCTTAATCTGTAATTCCTGGCCGTCAACACCTCTTCCTGGACTCTTTATGAATCTCTTCTTTTTGGCAGTAATGCCTCATTTAACAGTATTGCTTGCTACCCATCTTGTAAATGATGGTCTCTCCAAGTATGTTGGAGTATGATTATCTTTGTCACAATTCTAGTTCTGTTAATCCATTCATCTTGCAACTACAACAATCTCAAGCCATTTCTAAAATGAATTTTCAAAAAACTTGTTTCCCTCCTTGGTGTGAGCATAACTGTAGGGATTTTGGTTATCCCCTGATTTTTCTCCTTTGACTCATGACATTTTTTCTTCAAGTTTTCATGTCTTTTTTGTTTGTTTTTTTGAAATAAAAGGATATATATTAAAGGAAAAAATAATTACAAAGATAAGGTTCAAGACCTTAAAAAACCTACTGTAACTCAAAAAATCATATTACAAAGATAGTTTCCCATCGAAAAAAAATTTGGTTTATATTCAATCCTTTGAAAATTCATTTTCAAGAACTCCATAAGTATATATTATTCTTCACTGCAATTTTCAACGCTTTATAACTCTTCAATCTTCTACCATGAACTCTAGAATTCCCCTCCTTCCACAATTCTCGGATGATAGCGTAAGGGATAAGCTTCCAGACAACTTCCGTACTATCATTTACTTTAAAGATCTTCCAAACCAAACATAGTTCTTTAAATCTATCAGGCATAACCCAAACCACTTGCATTGACGATAAGAAATAATGTCAACAAGGTTTTACCCAGATACAATGTATAAAAATATGAGCAATATCCTCTTCTGAATCGGAAAATAATAAAGTCCTTAATCCTCTAGTCAATAACTATTTTCTTAGGAAACATAATATATAATTCCAAATATTTTGGGAAGTTACAATAGAAAATACCGATTAAAATAAAACTACCCTATACCTATTATCATTATTTTCCTACCTATTATCTCCCATATTTTTAACAGTCAAACTCATACGACTTCCTCCCAAATCATCAACTTAGTAAACAAACAAGATGGAATTTACTAGTATTGGAAACAAGTCTGTTGGCTTTATTAGAAAGGCAATAGGTTCTTCAAGGACTTTAAATAATGTTGTTGAATATTGGTCTTCAAGTCTTATTGGGGTTGTATTCTATAAGGACCCAATTGAAACTGATCACTGAAAAATTAGATTAATATCCTCTGGGAAAAATATAGAAACAAGGAAGTGAGGGAAGTTGGAGGAAACCTATTTATCTTCAAAATGAATTTTGTTAAGGACTGTGAAGAAATATTAAAAAAATTACCATGGAACGTGAAAAAATGCAATCTAAATCTAAAAAAATATATTGCGAGAATAGTTTATTCTGACTGGACCTTCACTCATCAAGAATAGAACGTAAAGTTTAAGAATTTATTTTTAGAACATTAGTCGGTAGATGCTATTGATGAAGCAATAAAAGAGATGAGGAAAAAGATATCCACTGATCTGGAAAATTGTCTTCCAAACTATGGTAGTATGATTAATACCAGAATTGAGATGGAGTTAGGTAACCCTCTAATTAGGGGAGAATGGTGGAACACAAATGCTGGTGTGTGTGTGTGTGTGGGGGTGGGGGTGGGGGGGGGGGGTGTTATTTGGGTTATTTATCACTGGGAAAAGCAACCTCATAACTTATGCCCATAGTGTTATACAGTAGATCATAATGATGACCAATGTGCTGGAATTGCAAAACATTTGAGAATGGAAGCCATGACATATGAACAACACAAATAACATCGTGAGAAGTTAGAGGCTGAAGCTGCTGCAAGAACTTAAGAAAATGAAGAGAATGCAAATGATATTGAGGTCAATGAAATGGTGCAATACAATAATATGGGTAACTTGAAGGACAAAATTACTAGGCAAGCTAAAAGTCCCAGAAATCATGAAATGGAAAGTGTAGAAAACAATGCTAGGATCCCAACCACTACAATTCCTATCAGTGTCAAAAGAAAGTGTGAAAAAAATAATACTATTTTATACAATCTCAGGGATGAAGAAGAGTTATTTGATGCTAGAGAAAACTTTCCAGCAATGCAGGAAAGATTTGTTCCCTTGGTAATATTTTTCTAAAACTTTACCTGTCTCAAATTTTTATTTGTGCAATTAAGAACTCCTTATAATTTCGAACTTTATTGATCTGCCTAGTTTAGTATTTTGTATAATTTCACCAATTTGATTCGATGGTTATAGGTTTGTGCTTTTGGCTCAATTATATATAACACCTATTATTGGCTATGCCTTAGGCGTATAGACAAAATGAGGGCCATTACTTGGAACTGCCAGGGTTTTAATGGGAAAACAACTAGAGATCATCTAAAGGATCCTTTTAGTATGATCCAGGCATTTAATTTCATTTCAGAAGTAAAAGTTTGTGTTGAGAAAATAGAGAAACTAATGAGGCCTTACAATTTTCCTAATAAAAAATTCATTTTACCTGGATGGTCTGCATGAGGTTTAATTTTTCTTTGGAAAAACGGGTTTTACTTTGAAATTGTATATATGTATGTGTCACCATATAACGATGAGAAGAAAATTCAGTGGAATATTCTTAGCATCATCCAAAATGTTAATCAGCCATGGGTTGTCATCGGGGATCTTAAAGCCACTTTTCATAATGAAAAAAAGAATAAGTACTTCACTTATGGGTAATAATTCAGCTGCTTCTACTTCTACTAGTTCTTCTATCAACAATCTTATCTATGAATCTTGGCTTGAAGATATATATGGGATATACGGGTAAATCCTTTACGTGGTCAAGTAATATTCATGGTACAAGAAAGAGGAAAGCAAGATTAGAAAGAGTTATAACAAATAGTGATTGGTTTGTTCACTTTTCGCATGCCAAGATCCTACATCTACCTTAGCTAGGTTCCGACCACTTTCTTGGATACAGACTTTTGTATTGGCGATAGGAAAAGAAACTGAAAATGCTACCAGTATTGGGAGAGGTAAAAAAACTCTAAAGTCTCAAATTGTTAATTGTTGGATGAACATTTTGAAGGATCCTCATCTTACCGGCTAATAAAAAAGTTAAACTAACACAAGGAGAATTTTATCAAAATTGAATAAAGAGAAGTTTGTCCATATACAAGGGAATATTCAACTGTTCCATAAAAAGCTCGAGAATGTCCAACAACATCAGTGTAGTACGGACACGGATATACTTAAAGAAGTCAAAAAGGAACTTGAACATTGGCATCAGATTCAAAGCGATTTTTGGGGAAGAAATTAAAAGATGAGTCACTAGTGGAAAAATGATGTTTTACGACATTTGGAAAATATTCTAAAATGAGTTATACGACACTTTGTGCTTTATATTCGTTGTCTTTCTTTGGAACGACACTTTTTAAATAACCTAAATAACCCAAATAAACAATACTTTCAGAGTGTCTCCAGGTACGATAATTAGAAAATGTCGTAGACTTATATTTTATATTATATATAGAAAAAGGAATCTCAGCTGAATTCCGAAACTGATTCAGCTAGATTCCAAAACCTTAAAGAATATAATTAAGGGCTCTAAAGAGTAAGAGCATATTAATCATACTAACCTAGAATTATATTTAACAGTGGTTGAAACAATATGAATATCCATAAACACAGAATGAACTTCACATATAAACTTATTCAACATTAGACGCGACAATTCTAACGGAGACGCTGCAGACTCCATACAGACACTCTCCACCAATGACAACAAAGAATATGTACTAGTACTAGTATGAACTTCAAAGTAACTGGAGAAAGAGATGTACTACCTTATTCCAGTTGACCAATGCCCATTTTCTTTTGATGGAACTAGACAGTTTTGGAACCTGCACTACAAAGTAATAGAGGCAAAGTAAATCAATCATTACAATAGATACACAGACATACTATTACGTAAACCAACAGACAATTCGTGCTCTTAAAAATGCTTACCATGATTCCCAATGTCTCTGCATCACCCACATCCTTTGTCCCTATTAAGCTAAAATACAACCAGCTAACAACCATCAATAATCCAAACCGTTAAGCTGAAATTTCAAGAAGTTAAATTAAATCTTACCCCGATGCTTCTAATAACCCATAAGAGAATCCCCGCATATCCTAAGTCAAATACCAATGCCTTGGAAATATCATGTACCATGACACCACTTCCAGTTAAACCAATGTCAACAAGTTCTTTTGCATGTCTAAGCACTTAAATGGAGTTAAGCAAAGAACAATGTTAAAGATTAACTAAACCTATATGAAGATATGATGGAATTGCCCTTATTTCTTTCTGTTTATACGCTAATTCCCTGCATTCCGTCTTCAATGTTACTTTGAGATGCAGTCATTTTCATGGTCCCCAACAAAAGATATGTCAGAAAGAAATAACCTGCAAGACAATTGAAGTTAAAATTTAAAATGAAGTAGATAAGACGGTCACATAACCAATCAGTTTCAGAGGGTCACAACCTGTTTACTGATGTGTTTTAGAATAATGGTAAAAAAAGTTCGTTACTAGACTTGTGAAGATAATGATTTTAGAAAATAATAGACTTAATCTAATTAAATAAAACAAAGCAAAACTAGAGATGATTTTATCAAAGATGGAGAAAAACAGGAATCAGGACTCAGTTATTTCCAACAAATTATGTGATTAATCATGTAATTCTTTTTAAATAAGTTAAGCTCAAACATTGCCAAAATATGATTTTATGTAAACCAGCAGAGGTAAATCACAAGCATGGGACATCAGAGGTTGTCAATCCAGCATGACCCATCAAACAAAAACACCACTACTGAATGAAAACCGTTTTTCTATTTCAAATCTATGCAATTTAGTAAGTAAAGAATTATAAAGAAATTAAATCAAATTAGACTTACCACATAATATTGAGGGAAAAAACTCCTCCATCATCCCAGTAAATATACTTAGCTCATGGTGAAGAAAACTTGCTCAAATACCCTTTCATTGCTCAAAAAGTTGATTACAAGATGAAATAATGGTGAACAGCTGAACCGGGACGTGTATAAGTGTTACAGGGACAGGATTCAGCTGTTGCAAAAGATTTAAGTAGCAAAAAGAGGAAAGGGAAAGCGCAACAGGAGCGGGAACAATGGCAACAGGAACTGCAACACATAAACCTGTTGTTTTGGCTTCTTCTTCCTTCACGTGAAGAACCAGGAACTTGCCGGTGATAGGGTGCAGTTTCCGGCGACTCCAAAAGCGAATCTCTAAGCTTCTCCCCTCTTTTTCATCGGCTTCTATTGGTATTTATAGGTTATACAAATCCTAGGGAGAGTTGTAAACCTAATAGAACTCCCCAAAACTCTCCAAAATTCTCCCAAATCCGAATCAAAGAATGACTCCTTTTTCCGTCCAAATTCACTCCGGGAGCCACTTTTTCCGGCTAAAAACGTGTAGAATTGGTTGTGTGGGTCTTGTATGGATATCTTCTAACTTGTGGGACACTTAGAATCGCAAATCAACACAAAAATTACGTGAAAATAGTTCACAGCATCTTCTCACGGGATGAATCCGTGTTCCCGATGAGTTGGGCCGATTCGACTCGTTCCGATCCTGGGGTGCCCCTTATCCAAGTTGGGGTGCCAATAACACTTTTTTGAGCCAATTTTTCCACAAAATCTTTATTCTTCTAATGTACCTACAAAAGCATAAAAACACGTAATAAGTGCAGAATCGAATACTAACTCAATAGAAATTAAGGTGCAAATTAGACACTAAAATGTGTCTATCAAATACCCCCAAACTTACTATTTTGCTAGTCCTCGAGCAAACTACTCTAAAAATAAATTAAAAATCCTAACTCACTTTCGCAGGAATCGCGACTACATTGAGCATATGCAGTAAGCCGTTAAACCCCTAGGTGTCCCTAGTGGACGAGTTTTTTCTCGTGAGGGTTTACAAGAGGTATACCCACAAAACCTTTACTCCAGATTTTAGCAACTCGTGAACGATTAAGGATAGACACTAAACAAGCTATTTAGTTGGTTTACTCAAATCATCGTCTACGGGAACCATTACCATATATTAGTCCAATTGTTGTACATGAGTGTTTACTCAAACATACTAAAATTCATAAGACAACAGAGCTTTACTCAGATAATTGTTCAACCACAAGACTCAGAATCTATCCCAATTAATCATATGAAAAAATTTAGAAGATGGACATAGAAATATGAAGGTTGCACATGTTGACTAAGGTGAACGGTGTTTCCCATATCTGTCTGAAGGTCAGTGCCAGGATGAATCCTAATAGATTGAGATACATGGTCTTAAACCTAATACTAATATCGACTCAACTGGTATATACAAGGGTCCCAGCGATCGATTTATTGAAAATAAAACGATAAATATATTGACAACATGATTGGATCAAATTGAATGCATGATTCTTATCAGCATCTTACGTCATAGTTCCCATGGATCCTGCGTTCCACGCTTTCTTAGGCGACGAAGACAGGGAGAACACACATATTGCTATCAAAGTGTCAACATTGTTTTTTTTTTTTTTTTTTTTGAATAAAGCAAGAATCGGGCTTGATCTCAAACACTCTATTTCATCCTAGCTGCGATAACAATTTGATAATGGGCCCCACCAAATCACTTAGAGAAACACAAAATTGCAAAAATAAAAACAGAAAGTGATATGGTCGAGATAGACTCCGAGATGTGGTGACAACTATCATGTTATTTCTAACACCCGAACTCTGTCCTTTTATGAATAGACCATTTAACTGGGCACAACAATTCCTATAAAAAGAAATAAGTTTCCATCTACCTAGAATGGTTAGTGTCACCCTGAAGTGTTCACAGGTTTCTAAATTCTAGAGCTTTATTATTTTACTAAAAAGTTTCTCCCTTACCCCCAAACTTAAATCAAACAGTGTCCTCAATGTTTCGAAATAAAGAGCAGTACCAATAGATAAGTAAAAAGAGGAATAATGAGGTAAGTCAGAAAGATAGTACCTGAAGCGTAGCAATCTATCCATGGAGAATAAAATAAAAACCTAAAATCCTACAAAAATCTACTAATATACAAGAACAACCCTGACAGTCAATCAGAGTAAGCAGGGTCCTCCAGAGGGACCTCCTCAACATCACCTGTAGGAAAAGGCTCTAAAAATGGTTTCAATCTCTGACCGTTAACCTTGAAAGGATTTATACCATCTTGAGTCTCAATCTCAATAGCACCATGAGGAAAAATAGTAAGAACAACAAATGGACCGGTCCACCGAGACCGTAACTTCCCGGGGAAAGATGCAACCGAGTATCTTACAGAAGAACTTTTTGACCTGGAGAAAATGACTTTCTTAAAATATTTTTATCATGCACAAGTTTCATTTTGTTCTTATACTCCCTAGCACTATCATATGCATCTTTCCGAATCTCTTCCAACTCATTGAGCTGGAGCTTCCTGTGAGCTCCTGCTTTGTCAAGTGAAAAATTAGACTGCTTTACAGCCCAATACGCTCTATGTTCTAACTCGACAGGCAGGTGACATGCCTTACCAAAAACTAGACGATAGGGTGACATTCCAATAGGGGTCTTAAACGCGGTACGGTAAGCCCATAAAGCATCAGTTAGCCTCAATGACCAGTCTTTCCTATTAGGATTAACTGTTTTCTCTAAAATACGTTTTATCTCCCTATTGGAAACCTCTACTTGACCACTAGTCTGTGGGTGATATGGGATAGCTACTTTGTGGGTAATACCATATTTCTTCATTAAAAGCCTAAACGGTCGATTACAAAAGTGTGACCCTCCGTCACTAATTATAGCTCGCGGTGTACCAAAACGTGCAAATATGTTATCGTTCAAAAACTGGACCACAACCTTGTGGTCGTTTGTTTTACACGAAACTGCCTCTACCCACTTAGATACATAGTCTACGGCGACAAGGATGTAAAAATAACCAAAAAAATTAGGAAAAGGACCCATAAAATCAATGCCCCACACATCAAAGACCTCAATAACTAAAATAGGGTTCAAAGGCATCATATTTCTACGAGAAATAGTTCCTAACTTCTGGTATCGCTCACAAGCAACACAGTAACTATGGGAATCTTTAAACAACGACGGCCAGTAGAATCCACACTGCAATATCTTAGCAGCAGTCTTCTTAGCACTAAAGTGACCCCCACAAGCGTGATCATGACAAAAGGAAATAATACTTGACTGGTCACTTTCAGGTATACATCTCCTAATAATATGGTCTGGAAAATACTTAAACAAGTAAGGATCGTCCCAAAAGAAATGTTTCACCTCAGCTAAAAACCTAGAACGATCTTGTTTACCCCAGTGTTGAGGCATTCGACCAGTAACAAGATAGTTCACTATATTCGCAAACCAAGGTGATTGGGAAACAACAAATAGTTGTTCATCAGGAAAGCTATCCCTCACAGGAGGAGAATCATCTAGGGAATCCAAAACAAGTCTAGACAAGTGGTCTGCTACTACATTTTCGGCACCCTTTTTATCTCTAATTTCTAGTGAGAATTCTTGTAACAAAAGGATCCATCTAATCAATCTAGGTTTAGTATCCTTCTTAGACAGAAGGTATTTCAAAGCAGCATGATCGGTAAAGACTATAACCTTAAAACCTAAAAGATAAGATCTAAACTTGTCTAAGGCAAAAACAATGGCTAAAAGTTCCTTCTCTGTGGTGGTGTAGTTCATTTGGGCATCATTCAAGGTTTTGCTAGCATAGTAAATCATATGAAGTAATTTGTTCTCTCGCTGACCTAACACAACACCAATAGCATAGTCTGAAGCATCACACATTATCTCAAAGGGTAGGTTCCAGTTAGGTGCCTGGACTATGGGAGCAGTAGTGAGTAAAGTCTTAAGCTTCTCAAAAGCCTCTAAACAAGCATCATCAAAGTCAAACTTAACATCTTTTGCAAGCAAATTGCAAAGAGGTCTAGAAATCAAGCTAAAATCCTTAATGAATCGACGATAAAAACCTGCATGCCCTAAGAATGACCTAACATCTCGTACTGTTTTGGGAACCTGTAAAGTCTTAATCAGGTCAAATTTGGCTTTGTCTACCTCTATACCCTTAGAAGATACGATATGCCCTAAAACAATTCCTGATCTAACCATGAAATGGCATTTTTCCCAATTAAGCACTAAATTCTTTTCCTTACACCTAGTCAACACTAATGACAAATGGTGCAAGCATTCATCAAAAGATGACCCAAATACCGAAAAATCATCCATAAAGACCTCTAAAAACTGTTCTAACATGTCAGAAAATATGCTCATCATACAACGATGAAAAGTAGCGGGTGCATTACACAACCCGAAAGGCATGCGTCTATATGCAAAGGTACCAAAGGGACAGGTAAAAGTAGTTTTCTCTTGGTCTTCTGGGGCAATAACAATCTGATTATAACCATAAAAACCATCTAGCAAGCAATAGTGGCTATGTCCAGCTAATCTCTCTAGCATTTGGTCGATGAAAGGAAGGGGAAAGTGATCCTTCCTTGTGACCTTGTTCAATTTTCTATAGTCAATACAAACACGCCACCCCGTGGTCACTCGGGTTGGGATTAATTCATTATTATCATTCTGAACTACAGTGATACCTGATTTCTTGGGGACAACCTGAACGGGGCTGACCCACTTACTGTCTAAAATTAGGTAAATAATACCCGCATCTAACAACTTAAGCACTTCAGTTCGAACTACTTCTTTCATATTGGGGTTAAGTCGACGTTGCATCTCCCTAGACGGTTTTGTATCATCCTCTAAATGAATCTGATGCATACAAACAGTAGGACTTATTCCCTTAATGTCTGCTATGGTCCACCCTAAAGCTTTCTTATTATCTTGAAGCACAATCACTAGCCTACTTTCCTGGTTACTATCCAAGTCGGATGCTACAATCACAAGCAAAGTCTCAGATGGGCCTAAATACACATATTTCAGAGTATCTGGTAGTTGTTTAAGGTCCAACTTAGGAGGCTCTTCTAAAGAGGGAATTAGGGTAGATTTAGAAACTGGTAGTTGTTCAAACTTAGGTTTCCATCCATTACTAGTATCTAAAAAAGGGGCTGAATCTAACAAAGCGTTCACCTCATTGATTACACTATCATCATCAAAATCAAACCCAAAGTGGGCTAGGCATTTCTTCAACGGATCTTCTAACAAAGTGTTTGGTAATGACTCCTGAACTAGTGTTCCTATCATGTTCACCTTTTCAATGCACGGGTCATCTAACTCAGGTGGTTTCTTACTGATATTGAAAATATTTAGCTCAATAGTCATATTACCAAATGATAAGTTCATAACACCATTTCGACAGTTAATGATCGCATTAGATGTTGCTAAAAACGGACGACCTAATATCACAGGTATCTGATTCTCTGGGTCAGGGACAGGTTGGGTATCAAGGACAACAAAATCTACTGGATAAATAAACTTATCGACCTCAATAAGAACATCCTCTATGACACCACGAGGAATTTTCACAGACCTATCAGCTAACTGCAGTGTCATCTGAGTAGGTTTCAGATCACCAAGTACTAGCTGGAGGTACACATGGTACGGTAGTAAGTTCACACTGGCTCCTAAGTCAAGTAAGGCTCTCTCAACATGGTAATTACCAATTGTGTAAGAAATAGTTGGGGAACCTGGGTCTTTGTACTTAAGAGTTGTATTGTTCTGGATAATTGAACTTACATGACTAGCTAAAAAGGCTTTCTTTTGTACACTAAGCTTTCGCTTTCGCGTGCACATGTCCTTAAGGAACTTGGCATAAGGAGGAATCTGCCTAATTGCATCTAATAATGGAAGGTTGATCGTGACTTGCTTAAAAACCTCCAATATGTCATTAAAGTTGGATTCCTTCTTTGTGGGTGCTAACAGTTGTGGGAATGGGGCTCTGGGCATAAAATCTGGCTTATGAGGAGCTACCTCAGGCTCTTTAGAGACTTTATCAGTCTCTTTAGCTATTGGATCAGATAGGTGAACTACAATATGTTCACTATCAGGCACAGTTACTTTGTTATCGACCACTTTACCATTCCTAAGGGTTCTAATTGCATTCACATGATTTGATGATTTCTCACCGGAAGATATTTCATGAACTCCTCTAGGATTGGGTTGGGGTTGACTAGGAAACCTACCTTTTTCTCTTTCTCTTAAAGACTCAACGATCTGACCAACCTGGGTTTCTAAATTAGAAATAGCCTGACTATTAGCCTGAACATTCTTTTGATTATCTCATAAACTCTGGTTGATAGACTATTGGAAATCTTTAGTATTCTGAGTCAATGAGGCAACAGACTCAGCTAAACTCATTATCGTCTTATCTAGCGGACTCTGAAATTGTGTTGGACCAGCATAACCAAAACCTGGGGAAACCTTAGAATTACTAGACTGACCTTGACTCTGGTTCTTGGACCAAGAAAGGTTAGGATGGTTTCTCCAACCAGGGTTATAGGTTTCTGAATAAGGGTCGAACTTCTGACGATTATCAAACCTAGTGTTATTATAAAGAGCATGGGCTTGCTCTTCAACAGTCTGTCCTTCCCAAAATGGTTTGGGCTCAATACTACTAGATTGACTCAGTTCTAAAGCTTCTAACCTTTTAGATATAGCCGCTATTTTGGCATCCGATTCAAAAGATCCTTCTACCCTATTAACATTCCCTCTATTTAGAATAATTGTTTTCTGGGGCTCCCTACTGTTTTCCCACTGTTGGGTTTTTTCGGCGATTTCATTCAATAATGTCATCGCACCATCGACAGTTTTATTTTCAAACCCACCTGTGCATAAATACTCAACCATGGTTGTTGTCGAATAATTTAAACCCTCGTATAGGATCTGAACTAGCCTTACTTTTTCTAAACCATGATCAGGACATTGGGATAATAAGTCATTGAACCTTTCTAAATACCTATATAAAGATTCTCCCTCTTGTTGAGCAAATGTGCAAATCTGCTGCCTAATAGATGATATTTTGTGCCTAGGGAAAAACTTCTGGGAAAAGGCAGATGTAAGTTGTTCATAGGTTTCAATTGACTCGGAAGTCAAACTATATAGCCAAGACTTGGCTTTATCTCTTAGGAAAAAAGGAAACAATCTAAGTTTTAATGATTCATCATCTAGGTCCTTGATCCTGATGGTACTACATATTTCCTCAAAATCCCTAACATGGAAATAAGGGTTTTCATTTTCTTTCCCTAAGAAGATTGGGAGCATCTGTATGATCCCAGGTTTCAACTCATAGTTTGCTTCAGTATCAGCTAACTTGATACATGATGGACGAGAACTCCTAGTCGGGTTCAACAAAGCTTTTAAAGTTGTCATTGTTGGCGTTATCAAAGAACTAGAAGTAACTTCTTCACACAAAGTCAAGTTTTCAAAGTCAAAAACAAGGCTCTCAAAAGAAGAGTCTTCGAGGTTCTCGTTTCCAGAGACAGAACTACTAGGCTTGTCACTAATTAAGCGACCTAAAGCGTCTCTTCTCCAAGTCCGCTTGAAGAGCGGTCTTGGCATACACTAAATAAAAACTAAAAATAAATAAATCCTAAAAGAAAGGAAATTCTAACAATCACAAGCAATATTGACTCAACCAAATCAAACTTATTGAATCTAGCAAACAAAAAGCATGATGGCTCCACTTAGATTGTTTCTAGACCAGCTTCTATTCTTTCGAAAGGCAACTAGTTACAATTTAAGCAAACCTCTTAGAGCGATCGGAATTAGATTAAGTCGAATAGAAACAGGACAAGCTCTAAGGAGCTTTGATAACCCTGTCTCTTTGGCACTTTTCCCTGGGTTACAAGGCGGCTCTAATCAACTTAAAATAATCTTCCTGAACTTTGAGTTAGGCTAATAAAGTAACCAGTACAGTCCTTTTGAACGATTTTCCAATAAGCTCGATACCCTATAGGTCTCTTTCTAGTCAAAATTTTAAGGTTTTAGGTTCGCGTTTGGTAACGTGTTCCTAAAGCGGGCAAGAAGGAGACGGTGATGAAATCCGAAACCTTATCTTATATGGCCAGGCCTTGCCCTTTACTATGCAAAAATTAAAGTCCGTATTCAGTCCTCAGCATATATGCATACAAAGGCATCCAGAAAACCCACTGACAGGAGATTCGTGGGTTGGTCGAAGTTTACCTCCCGTACCAGACGGGCGATGAACTGTTGAAGTCGACTCGGGCCACTAATATCCTTTTCAATAGTGTGCGAACCCGAGGGGCCGACACAATATCGTAATTGTCGTCCTTCCCTGCACACAGTTTGATATTTAAAACTACCCTTCCGTAGGGTTTAAAAATAATAAAATATCCAAAAAAAAAGTCCAAAAAGTGTCCGAAAATAAAAGAAAAATTACAGAAATAATAAAAACCCTAATACAATTTTCTAAACGAATTAAAACTAATTAAAATAAACTAAAAATCTAATTAAGAAAAATAAAATCTCCGATCTTCTTTTTCGTTCTTTAAGCTTTTCCCTTTAACTCCAAGTCTTTAGCTTTAATTCCAAAACTTTGGCTTACTCACTTTCGATCCAAAATTCAACCTGTAGCAAAAAGAGAAATACCAAAAGAAACGTAAAATAGAACAAAGTAAAATAATAAAACTAAAAATAAAACAAAAACTAAATCTAAAACCCTAAACCTAAAAACAAGTCCCCGGCAGCGGCGCCAAAAATTGATGTGTTTTAGAATAGTGGTAAAAAAAGTTCGTTACTAGACTTGTGAAGATAATGATTTTAGAAAATAATAGACTTAATCTAATTAAATAAAACAAAGCAAAACTAGAGATGATTTTATCAAAGATGGAGAAAACCAGGAATCAGGACTCAGTTATTTCCAACAAATTATGTGATTAATCATGTAATTCTTTTTAAATAAGTTAAGCTCAAATATTGCCAAAATATGATTTTATGTACACAAGGCAGAGGTAAATCACAAGCATGGGACATCAGAGGTTGTCAACCCAGCATGACCCATCAAACAAAAACACCACTACTGAATGAAAACCGTTTTTCTATTTCAAATCTATGCAATTTAATAAGTAAAGAATTATAAAGAATTAAATTAAATTAGACTTACCACATAATATTGAGGGAAAAATCTCCTCCATCATCCCAGTAAATATACTTAGCTCATGGTGAAGAAAACTTGCTCAAAATACCATTTCATTGCTCAAAAAGTTGATTACAAGATGAAATAATGGTGAACAGCTGAACCGGGACGTGTATAAGTGTTACAGGGACAGGGTTCAGCTGTTGCAAAAGATTTAAGTAGCAAAAAGAGGAAAGGGAAAGCGCAACAGGAGCGGGAACAATGGCAACAGGAACTGCAACACATAAACATGTTGCTTTGGCTTCTTCTTCCTTTACGTGAAGAACTAGGAACTTGCAGGTGATAGGGTGCAGTTTCCGGCGACTCCAAAAACGATTCTCTAGGCTTCTCCCCTCTTTTTCATCGGCTTCTCTTGGTATTTATAGGTTATACAAACCCTAGGGAGAGTTCTTAACCTAATAGAACTCCCCAAAACTCTCCAAAATTCTCCCAAATCCGAATCAAAGAATGACTCATTTTTCCGTCCAAATTCACTCTGGGAGCCACTTTTTCCGGCTAAAAACGTGTAGAATTGGTTGTGTGGGTCTTGTATGGATATCTTCTAACTTGTGTGACACTTAGAATCGCAAATCAGCACAAAAATTACGTGAAAATAGTTCACAGCAGCTTCTCACGGGATGAACCCGTGTTCCCGATGAGTTGGGCCGATTCGACTCGCTGAGTTGGCCGATCCGACTCGTTCCGATCCTGGGGTGCCCCTTATCTAAGTAGGTGTGCGAATAACACTTTTTTGAGCCAATTTTTCCACAAATATTTATTCTTCTAATGTACCAACAAAAGCATAAAAACACCTAAAATGTGTCTATCATTTACCATATTCTGTTGGTAACTCTTATCACTTATCATTGAGTTTTCTTCTGCTTTTGTATATTGTTATCACTTGTCAGGCCACAAAGTCCAAGTTTCATCTCCTACTATGCAATAGAAACTATCTGGTATTAATAAACATAAAAAGAGTGTACACACGACAACATTTACAGAACTTTACATAATTCAGAAATACAAGAATTAAGTATTACCCTACTGGTCCATGTATGCAATTTTTTTTGATAAGCTTGCATTCCATTCGTCCTGGATGGTAATACAGAGATTCATGATCAGGTAATCAACCTAAACAAATCTGAAGAAAATTATATATGGTGTAAGTCTATAAAAATATAACATATCAAGATTATAAAAAAAATCCTGCAAGTAATACCTTAAGAAGATTTTGTAGCAACACAAGCCAAACACTCTCGCCCCTACGTAAAAGAAACAAGGAAAAAAAAACTTCAGAAATATCAAAACACTAATACAAAGGTTCATCAAGCAAAATTAAACCTTGTGTATAGATTTACTTTGGAGCATTGCATTTACAAAAACTACATTAGCAGTCACATATCTCCACTACTGAATGACTAAATGACTTCAAAGAAACCGAGAAACAATGAAAACATAAACAAACCCTTTCTGTATTTCATCACATTCGGATTTTTAAGCAAAACCCAACACGAAATGCAAAAGAAAGTAAACAAATTCAAAAGAATTCAAATCACACCACCACCACCACCACCAACAACAGCAATGAGTGTATACCTGTTCCGAAAGGTAAACCCTTGTGAAAAAAAGTGAAAATAATGAAAACAACGAGCTTGGAACGTTTATAAGCGTTACAGACTCACTGTTACAGAGGGAAAAGTTTTCACCGAAGATTACAAAGTGAAGATAAACATTGCAAAGATTAAAAGCTTTAACAATAGAATCTTCAACTTATAGCCACGGAAGATTCAACCTTTTAGCAACGATTTCTTTATCTTCTTCATCACGAGCATTTTTTGGGATTTTGATTTCTTTCGCTTCTGGCCTCTGCCAACCCCCGAAAAGCTTCCCACGACTCCTCTATATATACTACATCACCCAACAACTTGCAAATCTCCTCAAATCTTTCCACGAATCTTGTTTTAAAGGAAAAATAATTTTCTTTCGTTCGGCCCTGATTTTCTTATTCCTTTAGCATGAACTCGATCTTTTATGTGTAATGATTATGTCCAACAGTCTTGATTGTTGTAGAGACAATATCCTGTGAATTCTGGAATAATATCCATGCTTCACATGAATTTGATTTTCTACCGAGTATTTTCGCGAGATGTTTCCTGTTTTATCATTTCACAGGATTTTGTTACTTGATTTGAAGAGTTATACCGTGTACAACTTCTCTTATATAGGAAAGAAGATAATCTTGCTTTTCAACTAGAAGATCTCCCAAATATTCGATTCATAGATTCACAGCTTGATAAGAAAAAGTTCTCGCCATTATTTTTGTTTGAAAGTGGGAACAAGGTGGCGCCCTAATCTTTAGTATGGGTGCCTTTATCAACTAGGGTGCCCTTAACCAAATCGAGGGTGCCTTTAGCAATTTCCAGGGCTGCCTTTATAACTTTTTAAGCTGATTTTCTCCATAATTATTATTTTTTCGAAAATACCTATAAATATAATAAAACAACATTATTAATAGAAAACTTGAGTAATAGCAATACAAAGATGAGCTCAAATAAGACACAAAATTGTGTCTATCAATAGCCAAGATTTGACAATGTCTCTTAAATAAAAAAGAAACAATTTCCTCTACATAGAAGAATTGTTTTCTGGAGCTCCCAACTATTTTCCCATTGTTGGGTTTTTTTCGGCAATTTCATTCAAATATGTCATTGCACCATCAACAGTTTTATTATCAAACCCACTTGTGCATAAAGACTCAACCATGGTTGTTGTCGAATAATCTAAACTCTCGTAAAGGATATGAAATAGCCTTACTTTTTCTAAACCATGATGAGACATTGTGATAATAAGTCATTAAACCTTTCCAAATACCCATATAAAGATTCTTCCTCCTGTTGAGAAAATTGATAGACACGTTTTCGTGTATTATTTGATCTCAATTTGTATATTGTTAGAACTCATTTGTGTACTTATATTGTGATTTTATTGTGTTTGTAGGTATTTTTGGAGAAATAAAAAATTGGGAAAATTTGGCTCAAAAAGTTATAAAGGCACCTAGAAAAAACACTAAAGGCACCCCCCATAATTGATAAAGGCACACATGCCTTGGATTACGGGCACCCACTTATTTCAAATTCAAAACTAGGCGGGAAATTATTTTATCTCTTCGATGAGTCTGTGAAGAATAATTTAGCATATTGTTGGAGATATTCAAGGAGTTTAAACATTGTTATACTCTTGCCTAAAGTAGAGAAGTTTGTTCCCAACTTAAACTTTTCAAAATACCAAAGAAATCTCGTGAAGATTAGTGTTTGCAGAGAATCAGGAAAGCTTTATTCTCTCTAGTTTGTGCTGTTAAAGATTCAGACATCACAGCTGGAGAAGACAACATCGTATTAATCTTGTGTTCAAACAAAGAAATAAAATTAGTTAGAAGAAATAGAATCACCGAGAATTAAATAGCCAAGAGAGGAAAAAAAATATTTTCGGGATTTCTTTTACTGTCAAGAGGTGATGGGAGATCAATTGAGGGGGGG
>JAJJMC010014768.1:2458207-2518198 GCA_023531435.1 Papaver californicum | reverse complement strand
TGTAGAGGCCAGAATCACAAAATCAAATATCCAGAAAATTCTCGTGATAGAGAAGATGAAGATTCTATTGCGAAATGGTTGAAATTTCCGTGGTCAAAAGGTTGAAGATTATGTTGCTAAAGCTTTTAACTTTGCAACGTTTATTCTCATTTGCAACATTTATCTTCATTGAAACACATTCCTTATGCAACAGTGAGTCTTTAACGGTTATAAACATTGCAAACTCACTATTTTCATTATTTTCACTCTTTTTCATCATTTGTAAACACCTTTTTGAGCTATTAAAGAGTATTTTGAGAGTGTTTTCAACATGAGGATTTAAACCCCTTTGCTGAGGTGATGGGGGAAACCATTTTTCCAAGAAAAGTGTTATATTTCTATTTTAATTGATTTTTGCAATTTCTTTTATGATTATTTGCCTTGGTTAAAAATTGATTTAATGATTTTTATTAAACAGTTGTGATTTCATTAGATGGTACATGCTTGGCCTAGGTTTTAGATATTCCATGATTTTGTTATACAATTTTTATTTTGAAAATATACTTGTTGCAATATTTTAGAATCAAATTAAATGTAAGAATTGCATGAATATTGATTAGTTTGAATCACTTTAATTGGTTAATGGTGAAATTCGTAACCTCGGTATTTGTGAATATTATTTTCATATTTTGTGTATAGTTTCTAGTTTAAAAATTGGTTTATTAAATCTAAAATCAATCTTCACAAGTTTGAGCGAACGATACTTTATTTACCAATATTACCAAACCATCACAAATGTGCAAATCTGCTGCCTAATAAATGATGTTTTTTTCCTAGGGAAAAACTTCTGGAGAAAGGAAGATGTAAGTTGTTAATAGATTTCAACGGACTCAGAAGTCAAACTATATTCCAACATTTGGCTTTATTTCTTAGTGAAAAAAGGAAACAATCTAAGTTTCAGTGCTTCATCATCTAAGTCCTTAATCCTGATGGTACTACATATTTCCAGTCAGAATCCTAACATGGAAATAGGGGTTTTCATTTTCTTTTCCTAAGAAGATTGGGAGCATCTGTATGGTCCCAGGTTTTAACTCATAGTTTGCTTCAGATTCAGCTAACTTGATAGATGATAGACGAGTAGTCCTAATCGGGTTCAACAAAGCTTTTAAAGTTTCCATTGCTAGCTCTATCAAAGGATTAAAAGTAACTTCTTCACACAGTGTCAAGTTCTCAAAATTGAAATTTCCAAAAACTGGGCCCTTAAAAGAAGAGTCTTCAAGGTTCTCGTTTCCAGGGACAGAACTACTAGGTTTGTCACTAATCAAACGACTTAGAGTCTCTCTTTTCTAAGATCGTTCAGTGATGATTTCGAACGGTCTTGGCATACACTAAAAAAACAGAATAAAAAATAAATCCTAATTGGAAGTGAATCCTAAGCAATCACAAGCAAGGATGAATCAACCAAATCAAACCTGTTGAATCTAGCAAATTAAAAAAATGATGGCTCCACTTAGATTGTTTCTAGACCAACTTCTATTCTTTCAAAAGGCAACTAGTTACAGTTTTAGCGAACCTCTTAGAACGATCCGAGTTAGATTAAGTCGAATAAAAACATGATAAGATCTAAGGAGCTTTGATAACCCTGCCTTATTGGCAACATTTCCTTGGGTTACAAGGTGACTCAAATCTACTTAAAATAATCTTCCTGAACTTTGAGTTATCCTAACAGAGCAACAATACAGTCCTTCTAAATGAATTTCTTATAAGATCGTTACCGTATCGGTCTCTTTCTAGTCAAATTTTAAGGCTTAGTTTCGCGTTTGGTAATGTGTTCCTAAAGCGGGCAAGAAGGAAACAATGATGAAATTCGAGTCCTTATCTTATATGGCCAGTCCTTGCCCTTTACTAGAAAAAAAAAAATCCATATTCAGGTCGTCAGCATATATGCATTACAAAGGCGTCCAGAAAACCCACTGACATGGGGTTCGTGGGTGGTTAGAGTCTTACCTCGCGTTCCATACGGGCGATGAACCGCTAAAGTCGACTCAGCCACCGACTTCTATGTCTGTGTACGAACCCACGGGGAACAGACAATATCGTAATTCTCGTCCTTCCCTGTTGCAGTTTATATTTAATAACCCTTCCGTAGGGTTTAAAAATAATAGAGTCCAAAAAAAAAGAAAATTTACAAAAATAATAAAACATTTCCTAATATAATTTTCTAAAAACAAAAATAAATAAAAATCTAAAAATTAAATAAAACTAAAATTAACTATAAATAAATAAATAAAATTTGTCTTTTTTTCCCCTTCTTTTTGATTTATTATTGACTCCAAGTCTTTAATCAATCAATATAATCTTGGACTCAAATTTCCTTTTGAACTTGTTTTTCGGCCTGAAATAGCTCATATTGACGTGTTTAAACACGTTTTTATTGTTTCTTAAAGTTGATACGGCCGAAACAACCTTTTAATCCATGAATCTCGCTCCCTAAACCAATTCAGAAGCTTTCACACGTAAGTTTCATTTTCCCTCCAACTTCGGATTTTAGAAATAAAGAGGGGGTGCCCCTAGTCCAATAGTGGGGTGTCTTTAACAACTTTCTTTGGGTGACTTTATCAACCATTTGAGCCAATTTTTCCACAAATGTTTATTTCCTAAAAATACCTACAAACACATAAAATAACACAATAAGTACCAAATTGAGCACTAACAAAATAGATAATTAAGGAAAAATTACACACAAAATGTATCTATCAAATATCCCGAAACTTATTGTTTCCTAGTCCTCGAGCAAATCTAATATAGAAATAAAATAAAAATCCTAACTCACTTTCGCAGGCATCGCGATTGCACTTAGTGTGTGCAACAAGCCTTTAAACTCCTAGGTGTCCCTAGTGGACGAGTTTTGTCTCGTGAGGGTTTACAAGAGGTATATCCACAAAACCTTTACTCCAAACCCTAGTTACCTGTGAACGATTGAGGGTAAACATTAAAAAAGCTATTTAGTCGGCATACTAAATTCTTCATCTATGGGAATCATCACCCTTTATGAGTCAAATTGTTGTACACGAGTTTGCACTCAAGCATACTAACATTCATATATAAGAAGAAAAAAAGCTCTACTTAGATAGTCGTTCAACCACGTAACTCAGAATCTATCAAAGTTCAATCATATGAAAAGATTTAGAAGATGGATATGGAGATGATGAAGTTTGCGTATGTTGACTAAGGTGAACGATGTTTCCCATATCTGTCCGAAGGTCAGTGTCAGGATGAATCCTAATGGATTGAGATACGCTCCCACTGGTCTTACTCCTTATACTAATATCGACACAACAAGTATATACAAGGGTCCCAATGATCGATTTATTGAAATTAAAACAATTATCTTTATGTTATTAAGTGTGCTGACAACATGATTGGATAAAATGAATCCAAGCGCATGATCCTTATCGGCATCTTACATGATAGTTATCATGGATCCTGCATTCCACGCTTGCTTAGGCGACGAAGACATGGAGAACACACACATACTGCTATCAAAGTGTCAATACTCAATTTTTTTTTTTTTTTTGAAAAATAGTGTAAATAATCCCAAACACTCTACTCCGTCCTGGCGACGATAACAATTCGATACTGGTGCCCCACCAAATTAATTAGAGAAACGCAAAAAATTACAAAAATAAAAACAGAAGGTGATCTGGTCGAGATAGACTCCGAGATATGCTGACGATTATCATGTTATTTCTAACACCTGAGCTCTGTCTTTTTATGAATAGACCATTTAGCTGGGCACACCAATTCCTATAGAAAAAGAGCTAAGTTTCCATCTACCTAGAATGGTTAGTGTCATCCTGAATTGTTCACAAGTTTCTAGACTTTGGAGTTTCATATTTTCCTTACCCAAAAACTTAAATCTAATATTGTCCTCAATGTTCTAAAGATAAATGATTAAAATCATGAACACGAAGAAACTGTTACCAATCGAAAGAAATGAGTTAAGAAAATATATTACCGTGTCGCAAGAGCATGGGTTATTTCCCAAGAAGTGCTAAGTTTAAAGTCTCCAGCCATGCTGAGAAAAAATCAATCACCTCATAAAATCACATAGCAATAGTCAGAACAATTGTGGGTCATCTGAATAAAATAGTGTTATCACAAATAAAAGGAAACTGCAACAAGCCAAGAAATGAACAAACCGAGCATACCGTTATCTAGTTTTATGCTTAAGACAACTATATCTAGTTGTGGTTCAGGTTTAGGCTCTATAAAAGGATTTAGATAAAATATTTTCATGGGTTGGATTTCTTCGTAGGCAGGTTCAACAGGATCAGGTTGTTAAAGTCTGGAAAAACTCAACCAAGAACTTAGAAGCACATAATAATAACTTGAATAATTATGGATCCTCAAAGTCAATCAGATTTGACCCGCACAATTGACTACAATGAAAGTGTTAGTCATTATTAAGTAAATATGTCGATTCTAACTCCCTAAAAGTAATTAGGCTTTGTCTCAAAACTTAATAACTAACACATTTGAAATTCATACGTTCCTGCAAATAGAAGAAAATATTTTGGTGGGAAAACAAACTCAATCTTGGTATTATTTCCTAGGTAAACCACATCGACCAGGGGATGGGTTTCTAACAACTAAACTTCTTTCTGGATATCAACATGATCAGGGAATCTAGTTTGGAGATGATCTTGAAAAATGGTAGAGGTGCAAATTTCAAGTCCCAAGTGAGGGACCTTTTTAAGAGTCAAAGGTAAAGCACGGGGAGAATAATAGTCACCCCCAAACTTAGAGTTTTCAATGTCTTTAGATAGACTAGTCATAATTTCCCTAATTTCTAGATCGTCAGATTCCTGAAAATAGTCAATTGCTTCTTCTAGGTTATAATCAGGTGGTGCATCCTCACTCATATTTAAAATCTCTACGAGTCTATCTTTGTTATCTAAGATTATTGTTTCTAAATCGTTGGACTCTAAAACAGTATTCTCAGGATAAACCCGTTCCTTTAAACCATTATCGGCTTCAAAACAAGAAAATTTTATGTGACACCCGCAAAATTCTGCATGAAGCTTACTCAAGGACGCGTCATGGCCTGGGTTGAAGCTTCATCCTAAGCTTATAAAGCTTACTTAGATATACGTTAGGGTGTGTATGCCTTGACCTTGAATACTAGTGTTAAGGCCCTATTACGCATGATGCGTATTCGAGGAAGCATGACCGATCCAAAGTTGCATATGAAGAATGCATGATAGTGCTAAGGCACTATATGCCGTGATGCATTATTAAATTCATCACCGAGCCAAAGTTGCATACGAATAATGCATGATAGTTCTAAGGCACTATATGCCGTGATGCATTATTAAATGCATCACCGAGCCAAAGTTGCATACGAAGAATGCATGATACTGCTAAGGGACTATATTCCGTGATGGATAGTAAAATGCATCACCGAGCCAAATTTGCATACGAAAAATGCATGATAGTGCTAAGGCACTATACGCCGTGATGCATTATTAAATGCATCACCGATCCAAAGTTGCATACGAAGGATGCATGATAGTGCTAAGGAACTATATGCCGTGATGCATGATCCAATGCATCACTAAGCCAAAGTTGCATAAGTTGGAGCATCATAGTGCAAATGCACTATATGCCGTGATGCATGATCCAATGCATCACTAAGCCAAAGTTGCACAAGTTGGAGCATCATAGTGCAAATGCACTATATGCCGTGATGCATGATCCAATGGATCACTAAGCCAAATTTGCATAAGTTGGAACATCATATTGCTAAGGCACTATTATGCCGTGATGCATAATGAAATGCATCACCGAGAAAATGTCGTTATTCGATGAGCGCATCATAGTGCTAAGGAACTATTATGCCGTGATGCATTATGCAATGCATCATTGAGCCAAGAATGCATCGCCGTCATGCATCAGCGTGTTTATTTGCAACGTCTTTGGCGAGAAATCTTCATTTCGGCCTTGGCAGTCGATGGATGACATCTACCTTTCTAATGTTTATTTTTAGAAATGCGAATAGAACATATATAAGGAGGGAACGTTGGATGAATATGCATGAGCGGTAATGCACATATAAGCGATGTAGCCTATACGTTGGAGCATACTTGATGCCTAAGCATCAATATGCATATAGCTTTACCAATGAAGCTTGAATGTGCATGAGGGGAAATACACATATAGATATGCAAAGTGGCCAATACGTTGGAGCATACTTGATGCATAAGCATCAATATGCTGGTAACTTAACCGATGAAGCTTGAATGTGCTTTGATACTTACCCGATGTTTGGCTTTGGCAAGAAATATTCATTTCGGCCTTGGCAGTCGATGGATGACATCTACCTTTCTAATGTTTATTTGTATAAATGTGATATAACATATATAGGGAGGGGACGTTGGATGAATGTGCATGAGCGGTAATGCACATATAAGCGATGTAGCTTATACGTTGGAGCATACTTGATGCCTAAGCATCAATATGCTTGTAGATTTACCAGTGAAGCTTAAATGTGCATGAGGGGAAATACATATATAGATGTGTTAAGTGGCCAATACGTTGGAGCATACTTGATGCATAAGCATTAATATGCTGGTAGCTTAACCCATGAAGCTTGAATGTGCTTTGATGCTTACCCGATGTTTGGCTTTGGAAAGAAATCTTCATTTTGGCCTTGGAAGTCGATTGGATGACATCTACCTTTCTAATGTTTATTTGTAGAAATGCGAATAGAACATATATAGGGAGGTGACGTTAGATGAATGTGCATGAAAGGTAATGCACATATAGATATAACTTATATGTTGGAGCATATTTGATGCTAAAGCATCAATAAGCATATAGCTTAGCCTATAAAGCTTGAATTATGTGAAAGTATCATTCAATCGTGCTACGTACTTGAGAATGCATATTTGCGTAACAAATAACGATAGTATGCACAAACTATTACCTTGCGAAAGTCCTTGGGCCTACACGGACTAGGCTTTGCTTGGACTTTGGCCTTGCGAATGAAGTTGGAATCGAAGTTGGCTTTGCTTTGATAGGCTTAAGTTTCTAGTTACTTTCGATTTGACCCTTTGATGAACTACGGTCTTGCTTTATCCCATCAAGGTACGGGTTGGGTACATATGCAGCTGCAATGCAATGCATTGAGGTGCAGCACTTTATCGCTCATATCATCTAATTTGGGAGATGATTGCGACATTATGGTAACTCATATCATCTGGCTCGGTAAAGCTAAGCAACAGATGATTGTTGCCATACTTGATGGGGTAGTTACAAACTCCATTTGATGGATTGTTCATACTTCCTAGCAACCGTCACGACATGGAATGGCATGTGCTTGGATGTTGCACCCTTGGCAAGAACAAGTTAAGTGCAGGCTCCAGAGCATGGCCAATATAGATGGATTGTTCATACTTCCTAGCAAACGTCACGGCATGGAATGGCATGTGCTTGAATATTGCACCCTTGGCAAGAACAAGTTAAGTGCATCTCCAGCGCATGGCCAAGGTAGAATTGATGAAGCGAAAGTTTAGGCTTGAAATAGCCTAAGTATTGGTCCAAGGCATGGGTTAGGCCTGGACAATGGCCGAAATAATGTGATGACAATCAAAAGCATCTTCATTAGCTTATATAGCCTTTAACCCTTGGTAAAATGAGGGTAAGTTGGAATGGTCTTGCACCCTTTGTAAGTCAAGGGTGAGTTGGAACGATATGGAGACTAAGGTCGGAGTACCATGCTTGCAAAGCATGTTTGGAAAGGCAAACATACCTAGAACGGTATGAATGTAGCTTGAGGGATGTGGGAACTACGTTTCGAGTTGAATGTATACAAGGCATATTTGGAAAGCAAAAATTTACCTGCACTTTCCAGCGAGAAGCTAAGCTTTAAGGCACGATCACTCTCTTTATAAATCACGCATCGGGGAGTTCTGTCCTGCTTGGCGCAGTGACATTTTATATCGTCTAAAACAGTGGTATCTCTAGTCAAATCCTCTTCCTTTTGAATAGGTGAATAATCATTAAAATTATTTGGATTTGAACCAGAAATAACACTATCATCATGAAAATCAAACCCAAAGTAGGCTAGGCATTTCTCTAATGGATCTTCAACCGAGTGTGTGGCAATGACTCATGAACTAATATTTCTATCATGTTCACCTCTTTAATACACGTGTCATCTAGCTCAGGTGGTTGCTTACTAATATTGGAAATAGATAACTCAATAGTCATATTACCAAAATATAAGTTCATAATACCATTTCGATAGTTAATGATCGCATTAGATGAAGCTAAAAACGGGCGACCTAATACCACAGGTATCTGATTCTCTAGATCAGAGACAGGTTGGGTATCAAGGACAACAAAATCCACTGGATAAATAAACTTATCGACCTCAATAAGAATATCCTATATACACCACGAGGAATTTTCACAGGCCTATCAACTAATTGCAGTGTTATCTGAGTAGGTTTCAAATCACCAAGTCCTAGCTGGAGATACACATGGTACATAAATAAGTTCGCACTGGCTTATAAGTCAAGTAACGTTTTTTCAACACAGTAGTTACCTATTGTGCAAGAAATGGTTGGAGACCCTGGGTCTTTGTACTTAGGAGTTGTGTTGCTATGGATAATTAAACTCACATGACTAGCTAAAAAGTCTTTCTTTGGTACACTAAGATTTCGCTTTCGCGTACACATATCCTTAAAGAACTTAGCATAAGTAGGAATCTGCCTAATTGCATCTAATAATGAAGGTTGATAGTGACTTGCTTAAAAACCTCAAATATATCGTTAAAGTTGGATTCCTTCTTTGTTGGTGCTAATAGTTGTGGGAACGGGGCTTTGGGAACAAAATCTGGCTTATAAAAAACTGCATCGGGCTCTTTAAAGACTTCATCAGTCTTTTCATATAATGGCTCAGAAGGGTGAATTACAATATGTTCATTATAAGGCATGGTTACCTTGTTGTCTACCACTTTACCATTCCTAAGGGTTCTAATTGTATTCACATGATTTGATGATTTCTCATCAGAAGGTACTTCATGAACTCCTCTAGGATTGGGTTGGATCTGACTATGAAACTTACCTTTTTTCTCTCTCAAAGACTCATTTAACTGACTAAAATGGGTTCGTAAATCGTAAATAGCCTGAGAGTTAGCCTGGATCATCTTTTTATTGTCTTCTAAATTTTGCTCAACCGATTGCTGAAACTTAGCAGTGTTCTAAAATAAAAAGGTGAGAGACTCTTATAAACTCATGATCTTCTTATCTGAATGATGCTGAAATTGTGCTGGTCCTGAAGGATTCTTAGTATAGCGAAAACCTGGGGGAACCTTAGAATTACTAGACTGACCTTGACTATGGCCCTTAGACCAAGAAAGGTTGGGATGGTTTCTCCAACCAGGGTTATAGGTTTCTGAATAAGGGTCAAACTTTTGATGGTTATCAAATCTAGTATTATTATAAAGAGCATGGGCGTGCTCTTCAACAGTCTGTCCTTTCCAAAATGACATGGGCTCAATTCCACAACTAGATTGACTCAGTAATAAAGCTTCTAACCTTTTTGATATAGATATTATTTTGGCATCTGATTCAAAAGATCCTTTTACCTTATTGACATTTCCTTTACATAGAAGAATTTTTTTCTGGAGCTCCCTACTATTTTCCCATTGCTGGGTTTTTTAGGCGATTTCATTCAAATATGTCATTGCACCATCTACAGTTTTATTTTCAAACCCACCTGTGCATAAAGACTCAACCATGGTTGTTGTCGAATAATCTAAACTCTCGTAGAGGATCTGAACTAGCCTTACTTTTTCTAAACCATGATGAGGACATTGTGATAATAATTCATTGAACCTTTCCAAATACCCATATGAAGATTCTCCCTCTTGTTGAGCAAATTGATAGACACGTTTTCGTGTATTATTTGATCTTAATTTTTATATTGTTAGAACTCATTTGTGTACTTATATTGTGAATTTATTGTGTTTGTAGGTATTTTTGGAGAACTAAACATTTGGGAAAATTTGGCTCAAAAAGTTATAAAGGCACCCAGAAAAAAACACTAAAGGTGTAACGCCCCACCTCATAATTATAAGTCGGCCGCCCTAAAATAGAAGTGTGACATGCTCATGGAACACTTTACACACTCAAACCTTCAATCCAACAAATGGAGATCCGGCTATCGTGTGTGGCTCTTGA
The DNA here is from genome assembly GCA_023531435.1 of Papaver californicum. NCBI lineage: Eukaryota > Viridiplantae > Streptophyta > Magnoliopsida > Ranunculales > Papaveraceae > Papaver > Papaver californicum. The sequence continues at coordinate 2,507,969 of JAJJMC010014768.1, read as the reverse complement.
AAATAATAGGTTTAAAAAAAAAACAAAAAAAAACATAAGGTCTTATGTAAACAAAAGACGAGAATTATAAAAGAAATCTGGTAAAAGAAAGTCTTTAAAATAAAAGTCTATCTTCGACACGCAGGTCGATTTTAAATTAAATGATAAGAATCTTACTTAAAATAAAGAAGTCTAGACTTAAAGACAAACTATAAAACATATGGTTGTTTATGCAACTTGAAGTCGAAGATGATACAACTTTCCGGAAAAAAAAGTCGTTCTACTAGTTAGGTTGCTCCGCGGCCACCGTTCCCTAAAAAACAATAGTAAGTTGGGTCAGACCCCAACTTAAAGTAGGTTCTCGTACCCTTATGCCCTTTACGAATAAACTAGCAAACCAAGGTTCATGAAATGACTTCGTAAGGTGAAAAATAGTTTATAGGAGTATCTCTTTGAAAGTAGTAAGGTCGACGACCTAAACAGAAATATAGAACTTTATAGAATCCAGGGAAAAACATAAAGGCACACAAAACAGTTGTATAGAAAAATGAAAAAAAGTTTTCCCACCCACGGAACTAATCAACTTCCCATCTCTATAGTTTTATTCTCTAACTGTACGACGACACATTTCTACCCTTGCGTAGTCCACTTAATTTCTTACAGTGCGTACAAAGATAAGTGTTGTCGACCCTATTCAAGATAATAGATCCATATCTTCTAGGCGACCCCTCGGTCATCGCCCAACAACCTCTGGGAGTCGAGCCAACTACGAGTCTCACAGATGTACACACACACCAATAATTTGAACTACTGATAGTTACCTTCACTATCCTACCCGGAACATGGGAAATCAATAAAATGACATCAATCCAAATGCTAACCACATCATCAATTAAAAAATAACACTATTCATTACCACATAGCATTATCATAACATTCAAACACAACGGTAATGGGTAACACCTAATTACCAGATTATTAGCATTTAACACCTAATTACCATATTATTAGGATTTGACAACTCTGCTATATGACTGTACTAGTATCCCCTCTTAACTTCGCATACAAACTAAGCTCCATAATTCAAAACCACCCACTGCATATTTAACCATTCATGAATGCACTCACTAAGTCAGTTAAGAGAAATGACACTACTTGGGTTTAATTGATCTGAACATGATTTCGACGTACATAATTCCGTGTCAAGGTTCATATGCTACGCGTAGAACCAATAGATTTTTGGTGCCAGGGCCTATTGCAATGCAATCATCACCTGTTCTGATGCTTGAATCAAGGATTTCTATACCTGTTAATGATTGTATGTCTATACCATCTGTGTTAAGACTTTGAGCAGGTGCAATAAGAGCCACTTTTCTAATCTTCATAATTTTGCAACCATTGATAACCATATGATCCTATTGGCTATCAATAGATGCAATTCCGCCGACTATGATTTTTAACATTATTGAACGATAGGGACTACATATATAAGAATGTACTCATCTCCACCTATTGTACTCACCAGTACCCATCTCCACCTACTGTATCAAACTCTAAAGAAAAGAGACTGTACCCATTCTCACCTAGCTATATCCAAAGGTGTTCTTAATGTAAAATTGGATCACAATGGCAGTTTAACTTCCATCGTTACCATAGCCACACAAAGCAGTTGACCTTATAGACGTCTACTCCTTCCCACAAATATATATACTAACAGTAACCATTAACATACAGTAGCAAGTAAAACATGGTTATCCAAACTTCCAAAGTCCATTACACAGCATGAAATCTACAATGCTAAATGCTAACCAAAAGTCAAGTTGCACTAATTAACTACTGTAACATCAATAAAACAAAGACCCTTTAAACCCTTCGTGCTAGTAAGAAAATTACTTACAGTTAACAAGACAAACATAATGAGAATAAGGATTAGAGAACCTACATGTTTCGCTATTACGACGATCTCTTTGTAAACTTCAATTATGCTTCTTAAATTCGTCTTCCTACTTCTTCAAAATCTCTTTTGCGGCATCTAAGAAAAATGGAGGAAAAATACTTTAGATGGCTATTTCCTTTTCTTTTCTTTTTTCCCACGGAACAGACCCTAGCCTCTCAAAACTCTTAATTAGACTTCCTATAACTACTCGGATTTTTCCTCCCACAAATTCCTAACTAAAACCCACGTTCCTAACCGTGTAGGAGTCACTAGCCTACCAACTAACCTAAGTCAGACACTATATGATAAATTGTTCTAGGATAAGGGGTTTTACAATCTCCCCCCCCCCCCCCTAAAAAGAAAAGTTTTCGTCCTCGGAATGAAATTGTACTTACCAGATTGTTGAAGAAATTAGGGTAACGAGTCACCATGTCCTCCTCACGTTCCCCGGTGACTTCCTTGTCATTGTGATGGTGGCACTGAACCTTAACCATAGGGATGGTCTTCATTCGAAGGACATGCTCTCAGTGATCCATGATTCTATACGGCTTTTCTTCATAAGATACATTCTTCTGTAATTCCAGATCATGATAGTCTATTACTGAGTGTTGATCTGCGTCCCGCACATTGTTTCGAAGCATAGATACGTGAAAAATATTATGAACCCCATCTAGCACTTCAGGTAGAGCGAGACGATAAGCCACCTTCCCAATCCTTTCCATAATAGGAAATGGTCCTATAAAACGAGAAGCAAGTTTTCCCTTCTTACCAAAACGTAACATACCCTTCATGGGTGAAACTTTGAGAAGTACTAGGTCTCCAACTTCATATTCCCGATCCTGGCGTCTCTTGTCCGCATAACTCTTTTGTCTACTATGTGCTGTGCGCAATCTTTCTCTAATTAACGCAATCTTTTCGGACGTCTCACGAATAATTTCTGGACCCGTGAGTTTGGATTCTCCAACTTCTATCCAACATAAGGCTGAACGACAAGGTCTTCCATACAACGCCTCAAACGGAGCCATGCCAATGCTAGAATGATAACTATTGTTGTATGCAAACTCCACTAAAGGTAAGTGATTCATCCAACTACCTCCAAGATCAATAATAGTGCACCTAAACATATCCTCAAGTACATGGTTCACACGTCCGGTTTGTCCATCAGTTTGAGGATGAAATGTTGTGCTAAAGTTCAACGAAAACCCTAAAGATATCTGAAAACTCCTCTAGAACCGTGATGTAAAAGATGAATCTCTGTCAGAAACGATAGATATTGGGACACCATGAAGCTTAACTATCTCACCCATGTACAACTGAGCTAACTTGTCACCAGAATCATTTGTCTTGACTGGTAAGAAATGTGTTGATTTCGTCAATCTATCTACTATCACCCAGATTGCGTCGTGACCCTTACTTGATCGCGGTAACCCAGTAATAAAATCCATGAATATGTTTTCCCACTTCCACTCCGAAATAGGTAAAAGCTGTAACTTACCAGGTGGGTTTTTGTGTTCGATCTTTACTTGCTGACAAGTCAGACACTTTCGGACGTGGTCTGCTACATCACGCTTCATCCCAGACCACCAATATTTCCGATTCAAATCCTTATACATCTTATTACCACCAGGATGTATAGTATACTTGCTTCGGTGTGTTTCATCTAAAATTGTTCGTCTCAAATCCTTAACATCTGGTACGTATAACCTTTCACGATACCTCAACCCACCATCTTGACCAACAACAAAGCTCTTATCCGTTATTTCTTGTATTTTCCCTAGTTGACTCTTACACCACTCATCCTCATCTTGAGCTTCCACAATACGACGCAATAGAGATGGACCGATAACCATACTACCAAAGAAAAAAGCTTGACCTTTGGTCGTACCCATGTCGAAATCAAAACAAACAAACTCTTCTAACATACTCCACTGTTGTACCATCAACGAAGCTACTATTCCCATTGGATGTCGGCTCAGAGCTTCAGCCACCATGTTAGCTTTACCTGGATCATATTCCAACTTGAAGTTGTAATCTTTTATTAGCTCCATCCATCTCCTCTGACGCATATTCAACTCTTTCTGAGAGAATAAATACTTGAGACTCTTGTGGTCAGAAAATAGCTCAAACTTCTCACCATACAAATAATGTTTCCAAATCTTAAACGCAAACACCACAACGGACAACTCAAGGTCATGTGTAGGGTAGTTTTTCTCATGAGGTCTCAACTGTCGCGAAGCGTAGGCAACTACCCTGTCATTCTGCATCAACACACATCCCAACCCCTGAATTGAAGCATCAGTAAAAATTACCTTCTTCTCCGGAATGATCAAAACCGGTGCAGAAGTTAGCTTGCTTTTAAGCTCACAAAAAGCCCGCTCATACTCAACACTCCACTTAAAAGGAACATCTTTCTTCGTCAGGTTCGTCAAGGGACCCGCCAGAACTGAAAATCCCTGAATAAACCTACGGTAATAACCAGCCAACCCCAAGAAGCTACGGATCTCAGTCACTGTTCTGGGTTGCTTCCAGTCCGATACGGCCTGAACCTTAAAGGGATCAACAGATATGCCAGAACCTGATACTACGTGACCCAAAAATTTCACTTCTTTCTTCCAGAACTCACACTTCTCGAACTTGGCATACAACTGATGCACCTTCAAAGCCTTAAGTACCCGATGAAGATGATTTTCGTGATCTTCGGAAGTCTTAGAGTAAATCAGTATATCATCTATGAATACAATCACGAAACTATCCAGAAATTCACGAAACACACGGTTCATCAAGTCCATGAATACTTCCGGTGGATTTGTCAACCAAAAGGCATCACCAAAAATTTACGAGTCACGAAAGTTGTCTTGGGAATATCACTTTCACGAACTCTTACCTGATGATACCCAGACCTCAGATCAATCTTGGAAAACTACTTTGCACCATTTAGTTGATCAAACAAATCGTCTATCCTTTGTAAAGGATACTTTTTCTTTACTGTAGCCTCATTTAACTTTCGATAGTCAATACACATTCTCAACGACCCGTCCTTCTTCGCCACAAACAACACTGGTGCACCCCACGGAGAACTGCTTCGTCTAATGAATCCTTGACCTAGCAATTCCTCCACTTGTTTCTTCAGTTCACTCATCTCCACCTGTTCCATACGATATGGGGCTTTGGCTATAGGTGTAATGCCTGATTCCAGTTCAATACAAAATTCTACCTCCCTCTGTGGTGGCAAACCAAGTATCTTCACAAACACTTCTGGATACAGACATACTACTTCGATAGACTCCAAAGATGAAGTTTTTGATGATGACCCCTCCAGTAAAGCACTACACAACCTACTGGTCTGTTGTGAACTCCCCATCAAGTCGGACACGACAATCTCACCCTCCTCAGGAATAATAAAAGTGTTCGTCTTAGCATAACAATCTAACCTAGCATGATGCGCCGCAAGCCATTCCATGCCTAAGACCACATCGTAGACATCTAAATTCATAACAAAAAGGTCTGCAGCAAAATCTATAGTGCCCATACGAATAATGCACGACCTAAACATGTGATCGATAGATGTTAAACCTCTCATCGGTGATGAAACAACATAAGAACACTTCTCTAGCACAACATGCAACGTTTTCACAAACATAACAGATATAAAAGAATGGGTAGCTCCAGTATCCAACAATACTCTACCATGACGAGTGTGAATAAAGAAGGTACCTTCCAGCATTACCACCGGTCCCTCACCATTCCGAGGCATGACAACATTCAACCAAGGATGAGGCCCTCGTCCCTGTGGCTGGTTCTGTCCTTGACGTTGTTCATCTTCTGTTAGATTTTTGCCCTTTTTTGGACAATCACGAGCCTTGTGTCCTTTTTCTTGACAGTGATAACATGGTCCCCTAAATACATATCCCTCTATTCTCATTGGTTGAGGGGTTCGGACTATGGCACAAATATTACTATTTCCCTCGTCTACTCGTGGTTTTTTCCAACCCTGATTACCCTGATGGAAATGACTTTTCTGACCACTAGCATTCCCATACTTATTCTCTCTTTTTTTTCCGTACCCTTAGTATCCACTCTGATGGTTTTCTTCTTCTTTGCCACTTGAATCCTCAAACAATGTGCCCTAGCACAATTCACAACCTTGGCATACGTATCAAAACTAGGGTTTGCAATGATATGACGAGCAATCCCACCGTTCAATCCAGTCAAAAATCTCGTAATCTGATATGCTTCTGTAGGGATGAGGTGAGAAGCAAAAAGTGAAAGTTGGTCAAACTCACACTCATACTCTACAACCATTTGATCCTCTCTCTGTCGTAGACTCTCGAATTGTCTGATCATCTCCTCACGCTCGACAGGCGGGAAGTAATGCTCAAGAAAATGCTGTTTGAACACTACCCACTGGCATTCCATAGCATCAACGGTCCTACTCATGGACTCCCACCAGGTTGCTGCATTTTCTTCCAGTTGAAACGCCACCATTTTCTGCTTAAATGCTCATGAGCAGTCAAATTGAGATACTATCTTGTCCATTCTGTTGCACCATTGTTGTGCTTCGATTGCACCTTCATTTCCACTGAATATAGGTGGTTTCATCTTCAGAAACTCCTGGTAATACTGAACCCAAGACTTCCCATTTTGGTGTCTCTCACTGGGGAGTGGTTCATTCCTTGCTGCAGTCTCTACATTCTCCCTGCCTTCACGTGGTCCAAGCCTCTGATTTAGCGCTGATGCAATCGCATTGTTCATCATTGTTTGGAGATTCTATAGAGTTATTACCTGAGGTTCGGCTTCACCTCCGTCAACCCGAATCGTCCTGGAACTACCAGACGACCTAGTCCTACTACCAGACCTAGTATCATCCCTAGAACTATGGTTTCCTTCATAATAAGGATACTCAACACTCTCTTCAACGGAAGTCTCAGTCAGATTCTCATCTTGACCACGACCTCGTCCTCAGCCTCGGCCACGACCTCGCCCAGTAGCACCTCTAAGTTTACCGCGACTTCGAGTCCCATTTTTCCTATCTCCATCCATTCTTTTAAAGACAAAGAAAACAAGGAACAATCAACACACAGTTTCATTAAAAGAAAAAGAAATCACTGTGCTCCTAGAAATAACTTGTGCCTATGTGAAACAACAAGACCTTATACCCGCTCCCAAGGATTTTCCATGACCAAAAGCTCAGATACCACTTTGTAACGCCCCACCTCATAATTCTAGGTCGGCCGCCCTAAAATAGAAGTGTGGCATGCTCAAGGAACACTTTACACACTCAAACCTTCAAACCAACAAATGGAGATCCGGCTATCGTGTGTTGCTCTTGAAAATAATAGGTTTAAAAAAAACAAAAAAAAAAACAAAAGGTCTTATGTAAACAAAAGACGAGAGTTATAAAAGAAATCTAGTAAAAGAAAGTCTTTAAAATAAAAGTATATATTCGACACGCAGGTCGAATTTAAATTAAATGATAAGAATCTTATTTAAAATAAAGAAGTCTAGACTTAAAGACAAACTATAAAATATATGGTTGTTTATGCACCTTGAAGACGAAGATGATACAGCTTTCCGGAACAAAAAGTCGTTCTACTAGTTAGGTTGCTCCGCGGCCACCGTTCCCTGAAAAACAATAGTAAGTTGGGTCAGACCCCAACTTAAAGTAGGTTCTCGTACCCTTATGCCCCTTACGAATAAACTAGCACACCAAGGTTCATGAAATGACTTCGTAAGGTGAAAAATAGTTTATATGAGTATCTCTTTGAAAGTGTAAGGTCGACGACCTAAACAGAAATATAGAAATTTATAGAATCCAGGGAAAAACACAAAGGCAGACAAAACAGTTGTATATAAAAACGAAAACAGTTTTCCCACCCGCAGAACTAATCGACTTCCCCTCTCTATAGTTTTATTTTCTAACTGTACGGCGACACATTTCTACCCTTGCGTAGTCCACTTAATTTCTTACAGTGAGTACAAAGATAAGTGTTGTCGACCCCATTCAAGATAATAGATCCATATCTTCTAGGCGACCCCTCGGTCATCGCCCAACAACCTCTGGGAGTCGAGCTAACTACGAGTCTCACAGATGTACACACACACCAATAATTTGAACTAATGATAGTTACCTTCACTATCCTATCTGGAACATGGGAAATTAATAAAATGACATCAATCCAAATGCTAACCACCACATCAATTAAAAAATAACATTATTCATCACCATATAGCATTATCATAACATTCAAACACAACGGTAATGTGTAATACCTAATTACCACATTATTAGCATTTACACCTAATTACCATATTATTAGCATTTGACAACTCTGCTATATGACTGTACTAGTATCCCTTCTTAACTTCGCATACAAACTAAGCTCCCTAATTAAAAACCACCCACTGCATATTTAACGATTCATGAATGCACTCACTAAGTCAGTTAAGAGAAATGACACTACTTGTGTTCAATTGAATACAGGATTCTGAACATGATTTCGACGTACATAATTCCGTGTCCAGGTTCATATGCTACGTGTTGAACCAATAGATTTTTGGTGCCAGGGCCTATTGCAATGCAATCATCACCTGTTCTGGTGCTTGAATCAAGGATTTCTATACCTGTTAATGATTGTATGTCTATACCATCTGTGTTAGGACTTTGAGCAGGTGCAATAAGAGTCACTTTTCTAATCTTCATAATTTTGCAACCATTAATAACCATATGAGCCTATTGGATATCAACAGATGCAATTCCGCTGACTATGCCAATTTTAACATTATTGAACGATAGGGACTACATATATAAGAATGTACTCATCTCCACCTACTTTACTCAAACTCTAAACAAAAGAGACTGTACCCATTCTCACCTAGCTATATCCAAAGGTATTCTTAATGTAAAATTTGTTCACAATGGCAGTCTAACTTCCATCGTTACCGTAGCCACACAAAGAAGTTGACCTTATAGATGTCTACTCCTTCCCACAAATATATATACTAACAGTAACCATTAACATACAGTAGCAAGTAAAACATGGTTATCCAAACTTCAAAAGTCCATTACACAAAATGAAATCTACAATGCTAAATGATAACCAAAAGTCAAGGTGCACTAATTAACTACTGTAACATCAATAAAACAAAGACCCTTTAAATCCTTCGTGTTAATAAGAAAATTACTTACAGTTAACAAGCCAAACATAATGGGAATAAGGATTAGAGAACCTACATGTTTCGCTATTACGACGATCTCTTTATAAACTTCAATTATGCTTCTTAAATTCGTCTTCCTACTTCTTCAAAATCTCTTTTGGGGCATCTAAGAAAAATGGAGGAAAAATACTTTAGACGGCTATTTCCTTTTCTTTTCTTTTTTTCCCACGGAACAAAACCCTAGCCTCTCAAAAATCTTAATTAGACTTCCTATAACTACTCGGATTTTTCCTCCCACAAATTCCTAACTAAAACCCACGTTCATAACCGTGTGGGAGTCACTAGCCTTCCAACTAACCTAAGTTAGACACTATATGATAAGTTGTTCTGGGATAAGGGGTTTTACAAAAGGCACCCCCAGAATTGATAAAGGCACCCATGTCTTTGATTAGGGGCACCCACTTATTTCAAATTCAAAAACTAGGCAGGAAATTACTTTTTCTCTTTCGTGAATCTGCGAAGAATAATTCAGCGTATTGTTGGAGATATTCAAGGAGTTTAAACACTGTTATACTCTTGCCTAAAGTAGAGATGTTTGTTCCCAACTTAAACTTTTCAAAATACCAAAGAAATCTCGTGAAGATTAGTGTTTGCAGAGAATCAGGAAAGCTTTATTCTCTCTAGTTTGTGTTGTTAAAGATTCGGACATCACACCTGGAGAAGACAACATCGTACTAATTTATGTTCAAACAAAGAAACAAAATCAGTTAGAAGAAACAGAATCACCGAGAATTAAATAGTCGAGAGAGAAAAAAAATATTCTCGGAATTTTCTTTTACTGTCAAGAGATTTGGAGGAGTAATTCTCTTTTTCATCATTTGTAAACACCTTTTTGAGCTATTAAAGAGTATTTTGAGAGTGTTTTCAACATGAGGATCTAAACCCCTTTGCTGAGGTGATGGGGGAAACCATTGTTCCAAGAAAAGTGGTATATTTCTATTTTAATTGATTTTTGCAATTTCTTATGATTATTTGCCTTAGTTAAAAATTGATTTAATGATTTTTATTAAGCAGTTGTGATTTCGTTAGATGGTACATGCTTTGCCTAGGTTTTAGATGTTCCATGCTTTTGTTATTTTATTTTGAAAATATACTTGTTGCAATATTTTAGAATCAAATTAAATGTAAGAATTGCATGAATATTGATTAGTTTGAATCACTTTAAATTGTTAATGGTGAAATCCGTAACCTCGGTATTTGTGAATATTATTTTTATATTTTGTGTATAGTTTCTAGTTTAAAAATTAGTTTATTAAATCTAAAATCAATCTTCACAAGTTTGAGCGAACGATACTTTATTTACCAATTTTACAAAACCATCACAAATGTGCAAATCTGCTACCTAATAAATGATGTTTTGTGCCTAGGGAAAAACTTCTGGAGAAAGGAAGATGTAAGTTGTTAATAGATTTCAACGGACTCAGAAGTCAAACTATATATCCAAGATTTGGCTTTATCTCTTAGTGAAAAAGGAAACAATCTAAGTTTCAATGCTTCATCATCTAGGTCCTTAATCATGATGGTACTACATATTTCCTCAAAATCCTAACATGGAAATAGGGGTTTTTATTTTCTTTTCCTAAGAAGATTGGGAGCATCTGTATGGTCCCAGGTTTTAACTCATAGTTTGCTTCAGTTTCAGCTAACTTGATACATGATGGACGAGAAGTCCTAGTCTGGTTCAACAAAGCTTTTAAAGTTTCCATTGCTAGCTCTATCAAAGGATTAAAAGTAACTTCTTCACACAGTGTCAAGTTCTCAAAATTGAAATTTCCAAAAACAGGGCCCTTAAAAGAAGAATCTTCAAGGTTCTCGTTTCCAGGGACAAAACTACTAGGTTTGTCACTAATCAAACGACTTAGAGTCTCTCTTTTCCAAGCTCGCTCAGTGATGATTTCGAACGGTCTTGGCATACACTAAAAAAATAGAATAAAAAATAAATCATAATTGGAAGGGAATCCTAAGAAATCACAAGCAAGGATGAATCAACCAAATCAAACCTGTTGAATCTAGCAAATAAAAAGCATGATGCCTCCACTTAGATTGTTTCTAGACCAGCTTCTATTCTTTCAAAAGGAAACTAGTTACAGTTTTAGCAAACCTCTTAGAACGATCCGAGTTAGATTAATTCGAATAGAAACAGGATAAGCTCTAAGGAGCTTTGATAACCCTGCCTCTTTGGCAACGTTTCCTTGGGTTACAAGGCAGCTCGAATCTACTTAAAATAATCTTTCTGGACTTTGAGTTAGGCTAACATAGTAACCAATACATTCCTTTTGAATGAATTTCTTATAAGCTTGTTACCCTATCGGTCTCTTTCTAGTCAAATTTTTAAGGCTTAGGTTCACGTTTGGTAACGTGTTCCTAAAGCGGGCAAGAAGGAAACGGTGATGAAATCCGATTCCTTATCTTATATGCCCATTCCTTGCCCTTTATTAGAAAAATAAATCCGTATTCAGGTCCTCAACATATATGCATTACAAAGGCGTCCATAAAAACCAACTGACAGGGGATTCGTGGGTGGTTAGAGTCTTACCTTCGGTTCAAGACATGCGATGAATCGTTGAAGTAGACTCAGGCTACCGACTCCTATATCAGTGTACGAACCCGAGGGGCAGAGACAATATCGTAATTTTTGTACTTCCCTATTACAGTTTATATTTAATAACCCTTTTGTAGGGTTTAAAAATAATAAGTCTAACAGTCCAAAATAAAAAGTCCAAAAACAAAAGAAGAATTATAAAAAAATAAAAAAATTCCTAATACAATTTTCTAACAACAAAAATAAATATAACTCTAAAAATTAAATATAATTAAAATTAACGAATAAATAAATAAATAAATTTTTCTTCTTTTTTCGTTTTTTTTTATTTATCTTTGAATCCAAGTCTTTAATCAATCAATATAATCTTTGGCTCCAGTTTTTTTTTGATCCAAAACCTTTAATACAAAGAAAAATACACAACAACGTAAAATAGAAAAAAAATAAAAATAAAAATAAAAATAAAAATTAAATTAAATTAACTTACCTAAAGAAAAATAAAACTAAAAACAAATCTAAAAATAAGTCCTCGGCAGCGGCGCCAAAAATTTGACCATTTCAGAAAAGTGGTAAAAATAGTTCGTTCGCTGAGACTTGTGAAGATTCGTTTTAAACCTAATTTTAATTTAAACTAGAAAATAAGTAAAAAAAAAATTATAATATTGGGAAGAACTGGAACTCAGGATCCCATCAAAATCACTTCTTATTGATTTCTACAATGATTCTTTAACAATTATAGCTCTTTTATTGACTATGTTTCTTTGCCAAAAGTAAATTTCTAAAACATTAACTGTAAATCACAAGCATGGCGCATCAAAAGCTCTTAAGTCCTAGCATACACCATCAAACAAAATCACAACTAATTAAGAAAAATCATAAATCAATTAAAAATCAATGCATAAGTCATTAAGAATCAAAAATAATTACCATTCATTCAAGAAATATCGCTTCTTCCATTGTACCAGTGGTTAGGTTTATCTCCTCATGATGTACTCACTCTTAAAAATATTATTCATGACTCAAAATTTTATAAAAAAGAAGAAAAAATTATAACACAAATGGTTCGCAACGGTGTAACTGCGTTGCAGACCACTGTTACAGAAGAGAAGTGTTTTCAGCTGAAGATAAACGTTGCAGATGCTAAGATATCCGTTGAGGATGTGTTGAAGAAACCGTTACAGATGAAGATAAACGTTGCAAAGCTGAAGATAAACGTTGTTGTTCAGTTGAAGAAATCTTCGTTGTATCCTTGTTCTTCACTAGCAGCATGACTTTCTTTTTTCTCATGTTTTCCTCCCGAGCCTCCCCACCTGATTTTTCTTCCTCCTCTTTGCTATTTATAGGTTTACTAAACCCTAACAACTCCTCCTAACTCGATAAGGACCCAAAACACAATCCAAAAACAAACTCAGATTCTTGATTATTCGAAACAAGGAAAAATTCCCTTTTCCGGTTGCAGATGGGATTTTGAACTTGTTTTTCGGCCTGAAATAGCTCATGTTGACGTGTTTAAACACGTTTTTATTGTTTCTTCAAGTTGATATGGCCGAAATAGCCTTTTAATCAATGAATCTCGCTCCCTAAACCAGTTCAGAAACTTTCACGCGTAAGTTTCTTTTCCCGCCAACTTCGGATTTTTGAAATAAGAAGGGGGTGCCCCTAATCCAAAAGTGGGGTGCCTTTAACAACTTTCCGTGGGTGCCTTTAGTAATTTCCTATGGGTACCTTTATCAACTTTTTGAGCCAAGTTTTCCATAAATGTTTATTTCTCAAAAATACCTACAAACACATAAAATAACACAATAAGTACCAAATTAAACACTAACAAAATAGATAATTAAGGACAAATTAGACACAAAAATGTGTCTATCAGTTAGTACCTAATTAACCTAAGGAACTAGTTTTTATTTGTGTGGATACTGCAACTGTACTTCTATTATTTATTGCAATCATAATCATATTTGTTTTAGTACAGTTTTCAGCTTTTCTTACAACTTATTAGTAATTTAATTTCTCAAAGTTAATTGAGAATTAAAACTTAAAGTAAAACCAGAACCAACCCGTCTAGGTTAGGGTTAAAGTTTTCTATATTTACTAGGATTAGGGTTTGCTACTATCAATCCGTAATCCGCCTAACCCGTCGTGAGTTGATTCTAACCCAGACCGTTGCCAGGTCTAGTACCAACTATCCATAAATGTGAACTTTCCATAAGTCTTCAATCGAAAAAGAATAGAAACTTCACCCTTACTCTTTATCTCTCTCCCTCCTCATCCACAGTGGAGTACTACTTGAGTAACTAACACTTTTGACCTTTTCACAAAAACAAGTCCAAAACTCAAAAATCTCTCTAAACCACATCCACAGTCATCACAACCACCACCACCACAATTTAGATCCCCAATTCTCTCCAAAAATAAATAAAATCCAATCCATAGCAAATGGCAATAAGTAACAACATAACCTCACTTTTAAACTTCATAGCACTACTATGCTCAATACCCATAATTGGTTCAGGAATTTGGTTATCATCAAAACCAGATAATGAATGTATAAGTTTATTCCGCTGGCCAATTCTCTTCATAGGAATACTAATTCTCTTTGTTTCTTTAGCTGGTTTTGTTGGTGCTTATTGGAATAAACCAGGTCTTTTAGCTTGTCATCTTTTTTGTATGTCTGTTCTTATTGTTGCTCTTCTGTTTGCCGTTGTTTTTGCGTTCATCATTACGAGGCCCGACGGAAGTTATCTAGTGCCTGGCAGAGGTTACAGAGAATATAAGCTGGATGGGTTTAATAATTGGTTGCAGAACTATGTGAATAAAGGTGGGAATTGGAGGAAAATCAAGACATGTCTTTCTGCTTCCAATGTTTGTGATAAGGTTTCTCAACATAATTATATTTCTGCTGATCAGTTTTTCATGTCCCATGATATTTCTCCTTTCCAGGTAAGAATTTTCACTTCTTTTGTTCATCTTTTAGGTATTGAAATTGGTCATGGAACTAGGGTTTGCTAGAAAGTTACTGACTTATTTTTTAACCTACCATGAAAAACTACACAGTATAGGAGCTAACGCGTTTTATGCTTGTTAAACATAATGGTAAATTTTGGAAGTGTTTGACACTAAAGTTGAAATAGTAGGATGTGGCAGATAATGTGATTAGATAATAAAGCTAGAGGTTTTTAAGCCACCTTGCTTTTTACTGTGTTGTAATAACTCAGAATATGGTCGATGATGAACTAAGTAGAGTAGTTCTACACCCACGAGGAAAATGGATTTTTTAGTTTTTAAGACGTAATTTTAAATTGATTGTGAGAAATAAAAAGTTTATGCCAGTAGAGCCTGACTTTCACAGCCTAACAACACGATTAATTCACCCGAAAAATTTATGTTGGTGGGTTAACCATTTTTAAACTAAAGAAATGTGATATATGCTCATGAGTTGAGATACAATGTATTTCATCATTAAAGTAATCATTGATCTAAAACTAAAATTACTCAACTTTTGTTGGCTAATAATCATTATTACTATCCGATGGAAAAACTAATATTATCTATAAGCAATAATTAGTCTCGCACTCTTATTCAATTTGCTTTTTGAATAAATGATTAAACCCACATAAAGAAATTTTAAAATTTCTCCTAGGAGTAAATCTGGTTGTTAACTGTGAAAGTCACTGGTCTTCTGATTTTCACAGCCGAATTCAAACCACGTTTTTAAAAGAATTCAAAGTAATCCAATTTTTTTCTAAATGGGTGTAGAAGGATTAATAAATATATTGTCCTTAGAGAAGCTTTTTCGGTTAGATATTATATTTTCATTGGTTATATGTTATTTGGACCGATTCTTGTTGTATTCGGCAAGTCTAATCATGTATATGCATGAATCATAACATACTCTTAAGAAATAATTTAAGCGCTAATCACTTATTATCCTACTTAATTGTTATAAAATGGTTATCAAGGTACATTACAAGTACCTACTCTTTTTATATAGTTCTCAAAAATCACTTATAATATCATGAGTTTTGTTTGCCTTAGAAAGTTTGTTCTGTCTTTATATATTTATTTTTATTGACAAGTATGATGAAAGTTTAAACAAAGGTAAATCATTGAGGTATGGGGGCTTCAGAGAGGAGTTGATGTGAATATATGATTAAAGAAACCATTTGTGGTTTAAAAATTGGATTCAATTCATTATGGGTGATCAATTCATACATGAACCCATAATTGTTTTTTTGTTTGCCACCATTGTGTGTTATAATTGTCTATTAGACCATTATTAGTTAGGTAACATTTGTCCTTTTTTTTTCTCATTACAGTCAGGATGTTGTAAGCCACCGACAGTATGCGGATACGGGTACGTGAATCCGATCCTATGGCTTAACCCAACGAACCCAACAGCAGATCCGGATTGTTATGCTTGGAGCAATGATCAATCACAATTGTGCTATGGATGCAATTCTTGCAAAGCTGGTCTTTTGGGAAATCTTAGAAAGGAATGGAGGAAAGCTAATGTAGTTTTGATCATTTCAGTGGTGATACTAATTTTTATTTACGTTATTGGTTGTTGCGCTTTTAAAAATGCACAAACCGAAGATCTTTTCGATAGGTACAAGCACGGATGGGTCTAAATTGTAACAGTGATTCTAAGTTCAACAACCGAAAATGGCGATTTTTTTTCTTCCGGTGATTTTTTTCCGGAGGCACGCTGTTAAGTTGAAAGTGAAAAACATACCCAATTCTTTCCAAATTATTGTTTTTACTCTTGCAGGCAAAGTTTGTTCCTTCTCTTTTTCTCACAAGTTGATGTACATATTGTTGAAATTTGCTCGATTTTGTGTATTTTGAAACTGGCTCAATTGAATTACACCAATTTATTTCAAAAGTTGATAATGAAAGTTAGTGGATTTTGGTTTTGGAAAAAGGTTCATTCTGCTGCACCTAATATAAGATTAAAAAAGAATCGAAGGGATTTATCCTTTTTTCCACAAGAATATGGTTCTTTATAGTGGCCAATGTGGGGTTGCAGTTGAAACTCTGTCTTGCTTTGGTGCAGTGGTTGCAATTTGCAAATGAATTATTAGGCTTTCTAATCTGACAGGGTCAAAAATTGCTTTTTAGTTTGTATGGGCAAAAAAGATGACATAGGCTAGCTAGCTTTCTGCATAATAGTCTTGCTTTCCGCATAAATTTGGCAAAGATGAAACGGCAAATAACATAAGTGTGCAGTGACTCATTAGTCTAGTTCTCTTGTTGTTTAAGGATAGAAAATCCAGGAATTTTTCTCTGATGGGTTTGTTTTTCTTTCTCTGGCTTCATGTGCAAAATTAATCACTAGCTAGAACCGGAAAACAGTGGTAAATGTGCCATGTAGCACAAACCGTTTTTTTTTCCGGGTAGTCTGCAGGCATGCAGAGAAAAAAGAAAGAAAAACAAAAAAAATACGAAGAAGGAAAGAGCTCTCGAATACAGCTCGGAGGTTGGGAAGAAGTCCACAATTGTTGAATATGCTGGGACTTTGCGCAGCTTATGAGATTACGAGCCATTTTGTTTATTTTTTTCCAGAATAAAACTAATACCTTGTTTGGTTGGAAAAATTAGAATTTCAAGAATCTAATTATAGGGTAGTCTAATTCATAGAATTAAATATAAGAAATTAGATTTAAATCTAAAAAATTAACGTCTGGTTGAGGTAATACAATATTTTTGTTTTTATCTCGGAATCTAATTCCATTGTATTATTACACTAGCGCAATGGAAATATATTATTTTGGAAAAAATTATATTTCTAGAACTTAAATTTTTTAATTACATAAAGTTGATTTATCTTGTTTGGTTCAAGTAATTGGACACATTTGCTAGGAATTGGATTACCTAACCTTTAATTCCTTGAACCAAACATGCTATAAACTTTCCATAAAAAAAACAAACAAAACTAAACTCATTAGAGTTTTGAGTAATATGTCTATGTTGCGAGTAAGATATTTAATATCGGATTTTGGTGAATATCGGTCAGGACCAAGACACTTGTACGATTCCATATTTCAATGAATATCGATAAAATATCGACGGATATCGACATCTCGAACAAACACCGAAAACTATATTATCGGCGGTATCTCGACCATCTCGACCGAGGTTGACTACACTGGCTGCGAGTCCACTTGACTGCCAACTGGGTAGCCCACAAAATGTCTCATAAGACTCGGATATCCGAACTCGCTGAGTAGGAAAACTGAATTCGTCCGATTTAACTCGGCCTTTTCTTAATTACCGCAAAATCTTGAACTAGATGTAAAAAGTTCAGTAAGTTTCAATAACAAGTTACAACACAAAAAACCTAAAATCCCACCAAATTTCGAAAACCCCTAATTCTTCCATTTGGAGAAGAGAATCATCATGTCCACATATCTATGGAGGAAATATTCAGAGCATGTGTATTCGAAATGGGAGAAGACACTTTAATGGGATATGATTGATCCATATAGAAGACCTAAATCATTTAAACCACTTATTATGATTTATGTTGCTGCATTTTATACTGGAGTTATTGGTTCTGCAATCACTGAACAACTTTATAAGGTAAAACAAAGTTATTATCCTTTGAACTTTTTTTTAAAGGATAAATTTCTTGTTTGTAGGAATTTTGGGGGTCCTAATATACGTTTGATTGAGTATACTGAGATTTCAAAGTACTTATGTAATTGATCTTGTTGATGTTTCATATTAGGTTCAGATCAACTTGGCTTGTTTTACACATGAGAATGTAGTAGTCTTATAAGGATTTGAACAAAAGCTTGGTCAGGTGTTTCAAACGGACTATTGCTTTAGGATGGGGTTTGAGAAGCTGCATATAGCTTCTATAATCATTGTTATAAAGTTTGAGAATCATTTTCAGATGTTTGTTATAAAACCTGCATTTGATGTTTCATTGAAACATTTATGGTTTTCGCGTAAGCCAATTCTGCCAATCTTGGGTTGTGCTGTTCACATTCTCAGCTTTTGACTGTTAGTAATTTATCTACTTTTGTTGTTTATTGGTTGAGTCATAACCGTATTTGCATTTGATAATTGGTTCGACAAAGTAAAAAAGATGTTTTATAAATAATTTGATACATGCTCTAATTGTGAGTGAAGCATCTGCAAAAAAGTGTAGTTAGGAGCTGAACATTGGTATTACTTGGGAAGTTTGATAAAACTTGTACATCAATGTTAAATAGTAATGTGGATTATGCTAGTTGGATCTCAGCTTATGAGTGCTAATAATCTTCTACTTTTCTGGTTTTTTACTATGCTTGAATCAAAGTTTCATTGCAGTAAGTAACAATTGCAATTCAACAAACTGATATTCTTTTCCTGCATTTTAGATTCACCAGTTAATATGTGAAAAATCTTAGAGTGTATTGGAGCTGGAGTTATTAGATAATTGGCAAATTTGACACTGCTAATTGGAACTCGGTTAATTATCTCCAAAATAATTCACCTTAGAATTTAACTGTTGTATTGTTGAGCAGGAGAAATATTGGGAAGAGCATCAGGAGAAGCAGTTCCTCTCATGCAGCCAAAGTTCTACTATGGTCCTTGGAAGGTACATAGGGAGGACCACATGCCTAAACAATGAAGGGAAACTGAATCATATGGAGGTATGCTATCCAAGTCTACCATTAGCATTCTGATGCCATTTGTTCTTGTGATTGCGGAACTTAAACAAATTCCATTGCCATTTATAAAAGAATTAACAGGATTGTACTGGAAGTTTCGTTGTATCAAAGAGATATCTTTGTTTGGTTCTTTGTGGGCTTATTTCAGTGAAATAAGTGGCCAAACCTTCTATACTATTCTTGTGCAAGGCTGATAATCTTACTTATAAATTTTCTTTTTGTACTTAAAACAGCGGTCTATTAGTTAGATAACATTTGTCCTTTTTCTCTCACAGCAGTCAGGATGCTGTAAGCCGCCGTCAGTATGTGGATACGGGTACGTGAACCCGATCTTATGGCTGAACCCGACGAATCCAACAGCAGATCAGGATTGTTATGCTTGGAACAATGATCAATTACAATTATGCTATGGATGCAATTCTTGCAAAGCTGGTCTTTTGGGAAATGCAAAAGCCCAAGATCTTTTCAATAGGTACAAGCACGGTATGGTCTAAATTGTAACAGTAATTCTAAATTCCACGAGCGAAAATCTAGATTTTTTTCTTCCAGCGATTTTTTTTTCAGAGACATGGTGTTAACTGTGAAAAGCATCCTCAATTCTTTCCAAGTTACTGTTATTTTTACACTCACATGCAAAGTTTGTTTCTTCTCTTTTTCTCACAAGTTGATGTACATATTTCTTGAAATTTGCTCGATTGTGTACTTTGAAATTGGCTCAATTGAATTACACAAATTTCAAAAGCTGATAATTGAAGTTGGTGGATTTTCATTTTGGAAAAAGGTATATTTTGCTCCACCAAATATTAGATTAGAAAAGAATCAAAGGGATTTATCCTTTTTTCCACAAGAATATTTATTATGGCCATGTGGGGTTGTAGTTGAAACTGTCTTGCAGTTTCTTGCTTTCGTGCAGTGGTTGCAAATGAATTATTAGGCTTTCTAATCTGACAAGGTCAAAAATTGCTTTTTAGTTTGTATTGGGCATAAAGATGACATAGTACTCTAGCCAGCTTTCTGCATAATAGTCTCGCTCTCCGAATATATTTTGCAAAGATGAAAAGGCAAATAACATATAAGTGTGCAGTGTTTCAGTAGTCTAGTTTCCTCTTTGTTGGAGGACACAAAATCCATGAATCATTCCTCTAGATAGATTTTTTTTCTTGCCAATGTCGCTATAGTACAATGGTAATATCATGGTTAATGATACATGAGTTCAAAACTCGTGAAATTCTTTATCGATAAAAGTTCTTGTTTCATTCTTTGGATTTATGTGTAAAATTCATCACCACTACCAGAAAACCAATGGTAATTTTTTTTGTTGCAAGCCTACAATTTTTTGCAGTTTGTGTTTGAAATCAAGCTGCACACCATTTGGTCTTCCGGACGGAGCCAAAGAATAATATTTGCACCGTGCAATTCTTTCGGGTCAAAAAGAAAAGCTCTTTAAAAATTGCATGTCAGCATTCTTTTTTAAATCAAACACTGGAGTTTTATTTCCTGTGTGGTTGTAATAGAGAAACATGACCAAAAGAAACGGAAAATTGTATGCCCTTAACCGACGAATACACAAAAGTCTTTTTAATTAGAGTCATTATCATAACATGGATTTTACTCGATCCATAAATTCTAGAGTGGAAACTCGATCCGCACAGTCAGGTGCAGCACCTGGGCAACTAGGACGTTAAAACACAAACCAAATGTCTATATAACAACTGGCTTTTTATTGGGATGAAGTTGCCAATGTGTTGGCTAAGGACATGCAACAATAACTGATTGAATAGCAAATATAGGAATGAATTCAATCTTACTGAAACCAGCCTCTTCAAGTAAAATCCTCCATTCATCTTTAGTCCTTTCTTTCCCTCCTGAACTCAACATCATATCTAGATCAAGACTTAATCTAGCTTGTGTCAATTCATCATCATCTTCGTCTTGATCCAAAACCATTTCTATTATAATAACTTTCCCATCATCTACAGGAATTGTCTCCTTACACCTCTTCAGTAGTTTTATGCATTCTGCATCTTTCCAGTTATGCAACATGAACTATTAAAAGCAAAAGAAACCAATTAAACAGTCGAGTTTGAATGTCAGATTAAACTCTCTAAAGGAGTGTGCACAAAATTGGATTTTCAAAAGTAAATCATACCTTCAATAAAAGAGCATCAGCAGGGGGAATGAATTCAAACATATCACCACCAACCATTTCCACACCTGGAATCTCCGGCGCAGCGGCAACAACATGAGGCAAATCAAAAACCATACATTTTATCTCAGGAAAAGCCTTAACAACATAACTCATTGCAGCGCCTGTACCACCACCGATATCAACTAACTTCTTAACACCATTCAAGATACTATCACAACCTTGCACAAATGCAGGCATTACCAACCTAGTATCACAAGCCATAGCGTTATTAATAAGTGCATTAACTTCAGGGACTTCTGCAGCAAATTCCCACATGGTTTTCCCGTGCAACTTCACAAAAGGAGTCGGCGCATCATCGGCGGATAAACAGTAATCCTTTAACTCATGCCACCCGTTAACCGAATGCTCATCGTCGATACCGAGCACCCAATCTTTCAAACTTCTTTCTTGATTGTTAAGCAGTAATTGAGATAAATCTGTCAATGCAAATGTCTCATTTCCTTCGGTTGCTGCATTGATTGCAATGAGATTCATATGAGATAAGTATCTTAATAATCTGTATAAGTTCTCGGCTTTCAGTGTGGATAAAGATGGTGATGCTGATGATAGGGAGGATAGTGTCATGGGTTTGGATGAATTATGATGAATTGTATCAAGAATGCCTAATTCAATTGTACATTTAAGTACAGATGAATCAACACTACCACAGATTATGTTCCAAACATGACCTTGGTATTTCATTTCTTGTTCTTGATCTTCTAAATTGATTTCCATGATCTTTGTTCTTTGGATTTCTTAGAATTCTTCTCTATTTGTATTTTGAATTTTTGTTTGTGGAATTTAGGAATCATGAGAAGTGAAGTTAGATATTGAAAAAGCGATGAGGGTACGTACTCATGTGGATGCACGTGGGATGTAAGCGTGAACCTCATGTTATTCCTATATCAAAAATGGAGGTGGTGGAGTTGGTGAATTGTTTTTTTTTCTATATAAAAAAGCAGACTGTCCAGGTGTAGGTCTAACCTGTAGAATGCAGTAGAGGTCCTGTTATTAGGAGAGACATAATGGATAGAAGGAAGAAGAAGTGATATTGAGTCAATGCAAGGTCAAAGTCAAGCACAACGACACTCCTTCCTATTTTATTTATTTATTTATTGACAAAAAAAAGACTTATTTATTATTGATAATGGAATCCGAATTATCAGTTACATATTCAAAGTGGCTATTAACTTGGAGATAATGCCAAATATTATCATTGATGGTATTCAATATACATCAGGCACACCAGGAACTAAGTTCGAATTTCCTTTCTCATAGTTTGAATTTTTAAAAATATTTCTTCTTTGCATTATCCTTTGAGATATTATCCATCCTTCCATTACTGTTTATCCATCCTTCCATATCATGTTTGTTTCTTCCATCTTCACTATGAGTGCTGACATTGTACAGTGGTAAACCGGCAATCCTTCCTATTAATAAGAATCATTTTTCCACTTAAATCATACATGTAGTTCTGAAATGGCAACTCGTTGGTGCTGAATTTCATAACTACTACATGGGTTATCAAAAATATCATACCTTATAAAACTTGATTTTTTTAAGGGCTACTAAAAACTAATTAGAGACGACTAATAAGACAAAATAAGATCATTTTAGAATAATCTAAATACATCCCTTATCCATCTATTTCTATAATGGCTAATCTATCCTTGCTTAATTAATGTTAATTTTGATTAATTAGTTGATTAATTTGGTTATTAGAAAATGATTTGAGTTAGTTTTGGATTAGAAATCGAGAGTGTTTTTAGATTGATTTTTCGAGTTTTAGTTTTGTACAATTGGTAGGATCGTGATTTATTTTCCTACCGATTGTACAATCGTTAGTTTAATGGAGTACTTAAACTACCGATTATGTAAGTTGCCCCAAATTGAATTTCTCAAAACTTCCAAAATTTCGAACTCTTCATCTTTCACAATCTGTAGGTATTGAAAATTTATATCCACCGATTGTAAACATATAATGAATTAAACTTTAAAAATTTTAACTTTGTAATCGGTAGTTTAAAGATCAATTTTATCTACCGATTATAATGGTTTTGTTGTCCAGGACTTTTCTTGCTATAATTCGTAGTTAGTGAACATAAATAACTACCATTATGAATAATCGGTAGCACGCGAAATAAATAACTACCGATTGTACGTAATCGGTAGTTTAGAAACATAGTTATCTACCGAATATGTCGATTTTACTTAACATCATCCAGAGAAAAACTTGTTCAAATAAACTTACTACATATTGTTCATTAAACATGTTTCAAAAAAACTAAAAACATCTGAATTAAACGAAAAAAAAACACATCATAGAAGTTCAAATTGATCAATCTCATTGATCTCATGAAGTTCTTCACTCCTTGTTACTCTGGACTTAGTCCTAGTTTCAACCGGCTTCTTCTTCTTCTTCTCAACCCCGTTAGGGTCATCCCGAAGTGGACCTATGTACTCTCCAGCTTCATTGTAGTATGGGTTTATGATTGACAAGTCTTTGTCCCTTAAAATGCACCGAGGATCCAAAACATAATAAGTTGTCTCGGAATCGGTTGACGAATTGATTTCAATGGTTTTGGACTCCTCTATCACCATGTTTTCCTTTCCCTTCTTTGGTTGTTTAGGTAAAGATTTTGGAGCCATTTTCAATGGAGTACTTAAGGGTAAAAGGAGTAGAAGAATCGGTAGAGGAAAAGAAATGAAAAAAGTTGATGTTTTAGTTGAGAATAGGTTGAGCCACTAATTTCTTCGAAGTTGGAGAGTTAAAATGTAATGGAGGTGCATAAATGATAAGAGGTCACCCTCCTTATATATATTATAATCTTAACAGCTATTTTTTTCAAAAAAAAAAAACCGTTGAGGCCTGGTGTAACAAGAGTATACAGAAAATATGTACACTAAGTTTGAACTAATATAAAGAATCGGAAGTTTTGGGTACACCATAATCTACCGATTCTCACAATCGGTAGTTTAAGAAATTATTAAACTATCGATAATAATAAATAGCCCCAAATTGGATTTCTTAATTTTTTTATACATCATTTCATTGAATCGAAAAGGCATACATCGCGTAACATTAAAGGAAATGAAATATAATAAATCAGTAGATTACACTTAAACACTTAAGCAAACCTATTATCAAACCTTCAATGGTTTGTATGACGACCGGGACGACGTTCTTCACTTCTTCGGAGAAAAATCAACATAAGATTGTATTCTTCCATCACCCTTAAGATCTCGAAATGAGGTTTGTACCTGAAATCTGAACATTTCCATCTTCTCCATTCCTCCAGAGATCTGGTAACAACTTCATCATCAGTTTCATTCCTAATTATTCTTTCATTCACCTTAGCGGTTAAAGAAGAAAATTCTAGTACTTCCCTTGTGATTTCCATATATCGACAAAAAAGGCCTGCTTTGTTCCGGTTGTTAAGGTTACCGGTTTCGTTACAAAATTTAGCATGGATATGTTCTAACCATTGCATGCTCATTAAACCATTCATCGGACGTTCATGACCCCTTGCTGGATAATGTAATACCATGTTTTGACATAGGGATAAATCTTCGTCTAGGGTAAAATTCTCTGCATTAAGCCTAAAATTTTCGTAACCCGACATTACATGGAAACGCGAGATTAGAAATTTTCTATGAAATGTAAAAGATGTGGATTTGAAATGGGAATGATATATATAAATTCATTTATTTATAGGTGTATGAGAATACAAATTATAGTCGTTGATCAACGATAACAATTCAGAACGGTAACAAAACGGTAACAAAATTGGAAATCGAATTTTTTATAAAAATTTCAACATTTTGTACAAGCACAATCGGTAGTTTAAGAAAATCTTAAACTACCGATTATGATAAGTATCCCAAATTGGAAATCGAGATTTTTTTAAAAATTTCAACATTTTGTACAAACACAATCGGTAGTTTAAGAAAATCTTAAACTACCGATTATGATAAGTAGCCCCAAATTGGAAATCGAGATTTTTTTGAAAATTTCAACATTTTGTACAAACACAATCGGTAGTTAAAAAAAATCTTAAACTACCGATTATGATAAGTAGCCCCAAATTGAAAATCGAGATTTTTTCAAAAGTTTCAACAATTTGTACAATCATAATCGGTAGTTTAAAAAATTCTTAAACTACCGATTATGATAAGTAGCCCCAAATTGGAAATCAAGATTTTTTCAAAAATTTGTACAATCACAATCGGTAGTTTAAAAAATTCTTAAACTACCGATTATGATAAGTAGCCCTAAATTGGAAATCGAAATTTTTGGAAAACTCCTGGACACTCGCAATCGATAGGTTTAAATTTGTACAAACTACCGATTATGATTAGTAGCCCCAAATTGGAAATCCAAATTTTTAAAAAACTCCTGGACACTCTCAATCGGTAGTTAAAATTTTGTACAAACGACCGATTGTCGCTGAATGTACATAATCGGTAGTTTAAGTAATTCTTAAACTACCGATTACTGATTAATTTACTCATTCGGTCGTTGTTTCAAACCCTCTAACTACCAATTGTACATGTAAAATTTATAGAACATAACTTGTTATAAATAAATCGATGGCAAATCAAACGATAACTCAAAAAAAGTACATATAATCATCTCAAATCGGAAAACTTCAAACCAGAAATGTTAAACACTAAAATAATATCCTTCAATTTAACGATTACAACCTAATTTCTAACCTTTTTGGTTTTAGGAAGAGGAGCACGAGTAACAGAGGCTTCAGGTTCATCGGATTGAGAAGCAGGAATTGGCTCGAGGAGCAGCACTCGTTGAACCGCGAAAACGTTTAGTCTTCTTAGTAGTTAAATTCCTCGTCGCCGTCGTGATCGTACATGTATCTCCGAACTGGGGAGCATAATCTTCGTTATCAAGGTTGAGGAGAAGGTCTTTATCTCCCACATTGAGGCACGAACCTACCTTGTTCGAAAGAAATGCAATCCACTTCTTCTGTTTTTAGGCAATAACAATCAAACGATTATTATCTATAATATTAAGCCGTAAAACTAAAATCAAAAGGAAATAACATTACGTACCAACCTTGCTATGGCCGACGGGTTGTCTTTGAAGATGGACCTATACTCGTGCACCATGGTGCTCTTTCCTTTGTCTTCACGGATCACTTTAAGATGAGAATGCTCCCGGTACCATACCATATAGGCTGAGGTTATCTCATCACCTCGGTTTACAGGTCTCCCATCGTTGATCATGTAATGCATTCTATTGTTCCAATCTTCAACAGATGGGTTAGGCGTGTAAACAACTTGGATCGTGTCTTTACCACGAACATTATTTGGAACGTCCAATTTGAACTTTCCGTAGATGTGAGGCCTAGGTTCTACTTGTACATAACCCATTTGACGTAGGACCCTAGAGGCATTGTAGATTACATATCCTGTTGGATGCCACAAGTGTCCAAAGTACATTGCCAACTCAGACCTTCGCGCTATAGTACCATCAGCTAACTCTTCCATGTAGGGATCAAAAAATACATCTGGGGCCTCCATGGAGTCTAGGTTCCTCCTCAAAGCAATCAACTCTTGCTCCTTGATCCTTGAATGGTTGCCCAAAAAGATGTATTTTTTTCCTCGGGTTATGCCTCTCTCTCAATCCAGCTTCTGTCTTGCCAACTCCAGGGAGGGAAAGTGATCGTAGATCCAAGCCTAATGAACATATCAAACCAAGTATGAGAAAATTGAAAGAGCAAAAGAAGAAAGAATAAATAGCAATCAAACCATCAATGAAGTTACTGAAATACCTGCAATAATCTCACGTTCCCGGCTATTTGGATAGTCTCCTCCCGGGATGCCTTCCTCATCTCTTCCATCAAAAACGCAAGACAAGCAGTGTCCCACGAATAGTATCTAACTTTGTGGATGGGATCCAAAAGTTGTAGAAGGTTGGCGTCAACCCGGTTGCCACTAGCATTTGGGAAAATTACACATCCCAAAACTCACAGAAGATATGCAGTTGCTGCAGCTCTGACCTGGTCATCGTTGAACTCTGGGTTGGCCTTCTCTTTTTCCAAGGTGCCTCTGAACCTTTCCATCAGATGAACCATACTAAATTGCCTGGTTCTGTATTTAGCGCACCGGTCAAACTCTTCGTTAGAGGTCTCTCGGTCCCATCCAAAACACTTCTCGGTCAAAGCATAAAGCTGGTCCCAGCTTAACTGCTTCACATAATCAAACTTGACCATCGTACCATGGTCGGTCAGACGTAGAATGTGCACCACATTATCGGGAGTGATGGTCATCTCTCCCCATGACATGTGGAAAGTATCGGTCTCTGGATAATACCGCTCCATGAATACCGATATCGACACACGGTCGT
Source organism: Papaver californicum (assembly GCA_023531435.1). Taxonomy (NCBI): domain Eukaryota; kingdom Viridiplantae; phylum Streptophyta; class Magnoliopsida; order Ranunculales; family Papaveraceae; genus Papaver; species Papaver californicum. Next base: position 2,480,081 of record JAJJMC010014768.1, on the reverse strand, counting down.
GTTTTAACATGGAGTTTTCGGCAGTCGTAGATAGCCCCGAGCTCAGTATAATTTCCTGGAACCAAGGACACTCATCCTTCAACGTCCAGTCGTTCATCTTGTATGGTGCTGCAGTAGGGTCAGTAGACGGACCGTATTAGAATGGTCCTAATATACACGACGAATTAAAAACAATTAGAATAAAAGTTAACGCTTCTACGAATAACAAGACAATATGTTAAGAATTGTGTTTTATAATTATTACCTAGGTAGAGTATATTTCTTTGGCCCAAGAATTCTTGTAGCCAAACAATGGACGTCCTCCGTCTCTTGGGATCCCGGGGATTTGACCTTGTCGGGGACCGTTAATCTTCATAGAGTTGGGGACCTTGTGTCCTCGTCTCTTCCTTGGTTGTTTCTTTGTACGAGTTTCTTCTTCTTCTTGGGAGCACTTGGTCCTCCTTCTTCGTTTTGGCTAGCGCTCTTTTGTCGTCTAGCACTAGCGGTAACCTTCTTAGGCCCCGATAGAATGGTATCGTGGGCTTACTTTGATCGCCTTTCCCTTTTTTGATACAAGATAAAGAACAATTGTTTCAGTACATAAAACGGTAGACAAAGTAAGTTGAACTTAACATATTATTAACAACCGGTAGTAAAAAAAAACAACTTAACTACCGATTGTGTATAATCGATATTACAAAAAACAACTGAACAATCGGTAGCTCAGGATCTACATTAACTACCGATTGTGCATAAAAAAAATGGGAACACAAAAGTCTATGGACAAACACACAATCGTTAGTTATATAAAAAATTTAACTACCGATTATCACTAAATTTGGATCCAGTAGAATAATCGGTAGTTTAGGTGTAAAAATAACTACCGATTGTGATCGATGTTTTTGAGGATCACTAACTAGCACAATCAGAGGTTTAACACTAAAAGAAACTACCGATTATCACTACTTTTGCATCCAGTAGAATAATCGGTAGTTTATGTCTAAATCTAACTACCGATTGTGATGGGTGTTTTTGAGGTTCACTAAACACTCACAATCGGTAGTTTAAGCCTATACAAAACTACCGATTATTACCAAAATTTTATACAGAAGAACAATCGGTAGTTTTAACCTAAAGATAACTACCGATTATGCATGATCTTCATGAGCAATGAAGAACACTGCCACAATCAGTAGTTTAATACAACTACGAAACTACTGATTGTGCTACTGCACTTAAAACCCTTGGTATTCTACTCACTAATTCAAGCGATTTAAGCAATATAAACACAAATTATGGTAAACCCCTAAACTTATTGGAGCCATCAACTGCTGGAGAGGTAGATTTTCGTATCCGGACTCCGTGTCTACTTCATCCTCATCGCGTTCATCGCTTTCATCGCTTTGTTTTTGAACAATTTCTCGATCTCCTGCAAATAGGGTAAATGGCGGCCACTCTGCATTAGGAGGTTGACGAGATGTTTGCTTTTGTCGAGGCATCTTTAGATTGTAGTAAGTACGATTAATTGGTTTACGATTATACGATGAATTTGTTTACGATTAATCGGTTGAAGATGAAAATAAAATGGTGGAATCGGTAGTTTGAAATTGGAAAGGAGAAGAAGAGAAAACAGAGTAGAAGAATCGGTAGTTGTGTAGTGTGAAATAGGTTTAGGTTTAGTTTTATTAGTGAAAGGTTTTTTGTTAAATATTGGATTGGTGAAAGGTTTTATGGTAATTTTACATACCCTTAGGTTACCCCTTAGCTTCTCCCATTGGATGGCTTTAAAAAAATAGCCACTAAATGATTTTTGTTAGCCCTCAAATTCGCCAGGCTATAAAAGCTGATTAAAAATGAAAACATGTAACCCTTGTAGAAGTCTTGCTATAATCGGTGGTATTTGTAAGTCTAAACTTGAAATTTTAGTATCTAAGATAAAACTGAAGTTTTTAATACTAAATACTCCCTCCGTTTCAGGAAAAGAGTTACTTTCTCTTTAAATTTTTGTTCCAACAAAAGAGTTACTTTCATTTTCAATATAACAAACTTTCAAAACTACCCTTGTTATTTTAAGAAATGTTATTATTCTCATTATAAAGATATATGTAGTATTAAACTTTTTGTTAGGGTAAATCTGGAAATAAATTACAAAAGTAATTCTCTTTCATCTTGCCTTAACAATTGTGGAAATAGGAAAAGTAACTCTTTTCCTAAAACGGAGGGAGTATTATGTTTGACCGATGTCAGCTGCTGTAGTCTGTAGATGGGTAAAATCATTAGATGCTAATTATTTGAGTTTGAAATTTATTAATAAAAAAACAAATCCCAGGATTTATTTTTCTTGATTTGAAGTCCGACACTTCTGACTTCACAATATACAATAGAGAGATCTAGAAGAGAATTTCTCGTCAAATGATCCACTGGTACCCACCAGTAGATGGCGCAAGGAGATCAAAATAAACAAGGAAATTGGTCAAAAGAAAATTGCATTTCAATAAGGTCGGTGTATGTAGTATCTACTTAGATATAGCCCGATGAAATTAGGTATACTTTACATGACATGGTGAGTTTAGAGTCATCCAAGTCCTTGTTGGGCACAGATGAAAGATAAGGTCTACAAATTCCTACAAAAATTATTTAGGCCCTGCTATTAAAAGATAGAATAAGAACCTTACAAAAATCACATCAAGTCCCTTTTATCTAGAAAGGGTCAAAGCCCTTATTAGTTAGAATTATATTTATATCTTTATCTTAAATACTAAATATTTATTTTTATTTTTAATTATTTTTATTTTTATTTTTTTCTCTTTTCTTTTTATTTTTGTTTATTTTTGTTTATTTTTTTTATTCCTATATCTCTCAAAACCGATCAAAAAGTGAAAAAAAATATCAAACCAATTTTTTTTTGAAAAACGTTTGTATTTTAATTATTTTTTTTAATATCGAGCTAGAATCGGTGGATACGATGACACACATATACCGATTCTGGTTTGATGTTCTTCATTGACGAAGAACATGAGGAATCAGTGTATATAGGTGCTTATATCAACCGATTTTAGAAAATCACAGTCTAGAATCGGTCGATATTAACAGTCATATCGACCGATTGTTAAAAAAAACCCAAAAACTATAATTTTTTTTCATAATTGTTTTTCCAGAATCGGTGGATAAGGTTCCCCACTTGTGCCGATTCTAAAAAACTCAAATTCAAATGTTTTTCTACAATCTTTTTTGCCCAAATCGGTGGATAAGGTTCTTAATATGTGTTGGTTCTAAAAAATTCAAATTCAAATATTTTTTTAAAAATTTGTTTGCCCAGAATCGGTGGATAAGTTTCCTCACGTGTGCCAATTCTAAAAAAAGTTTTTTATATATTTTTTGTCCAGAACAGTGGATATAAATGCACTTATCCACCGATTCCAGTCTAAAAATAAAAAATTTAAAAAAAGGGTAAAAAAATAAAAATTAAATAAATTAGTTAATTAATTAAAATTAAATAAAATGTATCTAAAAATTTATTCAATGATTAACATTAATTAGATATATTAGTTACATTTGGATAAAAAAAATTAGATATTATTTTCATAATGATCCTATTTTATCTTTTAATAGTAGGGCCAAATATAGCCATGTAAATAATTTAACCATTAAAATTTCACATATTTATTGGTTGAACGAATGGACTCTCATTTAACAAAGGCAGTGGTCCTTACTTGGCATAAAGCCTGCATGAGATCGGCCGAAATTAGCTCTTGACAGTTAATTTACTTTAATACGCTTTAAAGGCGTTTTATATGAAACGCTTTAAAATTCATGAGATGCGCCGATCACGTTTTGTCTATAACTCTCATTTTTATTCCTTAAAATCCTTCTGCAATTTGGGGGAATTGATTCCATTAGTTTGTAACGCCTGGGGTCTTACTTTCTCCATTTATAGCTGTATGTTAAGCAAAAACAATAACTGTTCTTCAAAACATACCAAAAAATCATGGAAAATCATAGATCCAGTAAAAGAGCATCCCTCCAGACTCTTGGAAACAGGAATGGGCTAATCAAGAATATAGAGTTAGATATAATAGAAAAAATACTTTCGCATATCCCTTTCGAGTTCGTCTCCAGGAGCAGAGCAGTGTGCAAACTCTGGAGAACTCTCTTGAAAAAACCAAAGACGGGTTTCATTTTTGCAGCTTCCAAAACCGAAAGGCGCTGCGAAGAAATATAGCTTTTTTATGGATATAGTGAAGAGGTAAGTATTGATGATGCACCAATTTCTTACAAGACACTTGCAAAAATAAACCTTGGTTTAGGGATATCCAAGAACATTCCTGTTAAGCTGATAAGAAATAAACCGTATAATCTTGTTATATCTGGTTCTTGCAATGGTTTAGTTTGCTGTCTTGTTCGGAAAGATGATGCGAAGTGTCTTGTGTACATGTGCAATCCAATGACAGGAGAAGATGTTTATCTTCCTGAGATAGATTTTGGTGATATTGTTGTATCTGCAATAATAAAATACTAAATAAAAGAAGATGTTAACGTTAATGAAATCTCTGAATTGATATACACATAATGGAAAGAGCCACCTGCTCAGCAAATTGTCCTTAACATAATAGTCCACGGGTACTCCTCAAGAATGAGAGATGCTATACCTCCACAACGGAGATGTGTCCAGGATAGAACTTTCCGTTATGACTTGTATAAGCACAATACAAATCACCCTCAAACGAACTTAACAGCAAGATAGTTACGGAAGAGAAATAAACAAGCAGTGCGCAAAACAAAGCAGGAAGAGGAGAAAAGAAGTCAAGCTAGTAGCTGCTTCTGGTGTGCTTTGAAATAAAGAATTCTTTTTTCTTTTATAGGCAGGGATGGGGAGTGAAATCAGTGCAGTAATCAATGAAAATAAATTTTATATTTAATCAAAAATTTATGTGCGAAATTTAATTTTGAATGGTAATAAAACGGGTAAAATTTATTTTCCATTATGATTAGATTTATACTCGCCGGGTCAGACGCCCCCCCACATTAAAGCAAAATTCAATTCAGTTTTAAATTCTTTAAGAAAATATTTTAAAATATTTTGTCAAAAAAGATAAGTCTTGGTTGACTCACCCCGAGCCCGACCCGACTGGACGGCGGCGGCGTGCTTCGGTGCGAAGCACCGCGCGTGTGTGAAATGTATGGTTGCACCAACTAGCCCATAGCCTTAGTCCTCTCCTATACACAAAAGAGTCTAAACCTCTAAGGGGCCTCCCTTAGATGAAATTTTTAAGTAATATGGAGAGGTAACATTTTTAGTTTCTCCAATGTGGGACTAAAAGTTCATTCACAAAAGTGAAAATGTACTAGTTTTCCTTAGTGACCCCTTGGTACTAATCCCATTTATCCAAGAACATGAACAAGTCCATTTCCTCACTGTTTAGGTGCTTATTTCAAACCATACAAAGATTTTTTCAGTTTACAAACTTTGTTTTCACAACCTTTCACTACAAATCCCTCAGGTTGGTCCATATAAACTTCTTCATCTAATTCACCATTTAGAAAAGTTGTTTTTACATCCATTTGATGTATCTCTAAGTTTTAAATGGCAACAATAGCAATTAACATCCTAATGGAAGTAATTCTCGTAACAGGTGAATAAGTATCAAAGAAATCTACGCCTTCTATCTGTTTATAGCCTTTAGCTACTAATCTAGCTTTGTATTTTTCCACAGTTCCATCTACCTTACGTTTCCTTTTGTGGATCCATTTACAACCTATGGGTTTACACCCTAGAGGTAAATCTATAATCTCCCAAGTACCATTCTGTATAGTGGTATCCATTTCACTAATGGCGGATTCTTTCCACCATGGAGCTTCAGATGAAGTCATGGCTTCTCTATAAAAATCAAAGCATCCCATAAATCAAAAGCAGAAAAGTTATCTTTTGCATTATTAAAATCATACAGTGCATCTTTAAACAATTCAGAATATGATTTTTTGCCATATAATTCTTTCTAACCCAACTTTCCAACTCCCTTTCATTTCCAGCATCATTCAAACCCTCATCAAAAGATTTCAGAACTAATTCATCTAACATATGAAAACTCAGAAAGAACAACATCTTTGATTGCCATCTTTTGAAATCTTTGCCACTGAATTTTTCTAGTCTGTCAACATTATTTTTACCCATTGTTACAGAAGAATTATATTTTGTTAAGATTGTTGTATCTACAACAATAAAATACTAAACAGAAGAAGATGTTAACGTTAATAAATCTCTGAATTGATATACACACAATGGAAAGAGCCACCTGCTCAGCAAATTATCCTTAACACAATAGTCCGCGGGTACTTCTCAAGAATGAGAGATGCTATTCCCCACAACGGAGATGTGTTCAGGATAGAACTACCCGTTATGGCTTGTATAAGCACAATACAAATCAACCTCAAACGAACTTAACAACAAGATAGTTACGGAAGGGAAATAAACAAGCAGTGCGCAAAACAAAGCAGGAAGAGGAGAAAAGAAGTCAGGATAGTAGCTGCTTCTGGTGTGCTTTGAAATGAAGAATTCCTTTTTCTTTTATAGGCAGAGATGGGGAGTGAAATCAGTACAGTAATCAATGAAAATAAATTTTATATTTAATCAAAAATTTATGTGCAAAATTTAATTTTGAACGGTAATAAAACGAGCAAAATTTATTTTTTATTATGATAACATTTATACTCGCCGGGTCAGACGCCCCCCACATTAAAACAAAATTTAATTTAGTTTTAAATTCTTTAAGGAAATAATTAAAATATTTTGTCAAAAGCAATAAGTTTTGGTTGACCCACGCCCGACCGGACGGCGGTGGCAAAGCACCGCGCGTATGTGAAATGTATGGTTGCACCAACTAGTTCATAGCCTTAGTCCTCTCCCATACACAAAAGAGTCTAAACCCCTAAGGGGCCTCCCTTGATGCAAATTTATAAGTAATATGGAGAGGTAACATATTTAATTTTTCCAATGTGGGACTAAAGGTTCATTCATAAAAGTGAAAATGTGCTAGTTTTTCTTAGTGACCCCTTGGTCCTAAGCCCATTTATCCAAGACCAAAAACAAAACATTGATTAACTCAGGCCCACTTTCTCTGACAGATATATCTAGACCTGAGGTGTTTGGTGGAATTGTTTATTGCCAATCCACTAATGACTAATGAGTACAAGGTTGTTCAAGTTACGTACCAGTACAACCGATTCAAGGATTTCGGAAGGGTTCAGGTATACACCCTTGGTGGTGGCAGTGGGTGGAGAAACAAAGGAGAAGTACGTTATTCTAAATGAGACGTTTTGTTCTTCCAATGCCGCCATGCCATGATGTTATTCGTGGTTACAGACGTCTGGTGTCCTTGAGTGGTTGTTTGTGTCTTTGTCATGTTACAGTTGAAAAGTGTGTGAAAGACCAGGAAGATCCTTTTTTGCTCCAGGAAGATAAACGTCTGGATATGTGGATATTAAAGAAAGAGCAGCAAAAGAAGAATAAGAATGCTGTGTACTCCCCGGTTTGGTGGCAAGGGGTATTTTCTTTGTGCCTCTAGTTTTCTTAATGTCACATTGGGCTTCCAGGATATGGAGGCAAATCTAGGCCCGAAATGAATCTTGCATATTGTAGCTTCGGCACATATAAAATTTACAACGGTGGAGTCTCTTTTGTCTTAATGAGGACTTCCTATCAAGTTTATAAAGGCTTGTGTTTTGATGATTGGTACACATTTGGGAGGCTTTGCACCCAGCTATGTTCTTTTTTTGGCACCTCCAGTCTCTTCGATGGCTGAGAGTGCCTTACTGTCTGTTATTTTCTGTGCCTCCTTAGCACCTTGAATCAATTTATTCTTTTCTCAAAGTGTAAATGGAATACTTAAAGATTATATGCACCCCATTTGGGAGCTTAGTCGGTGCAGCTTGCTGCTGCTGTAGATGGTCCTAATTGTGTGGTTAAAAAACTAATTACTGTAGGTTGGTAAAATTTATTAGCAGTGCCACTAACTAGAAGATAAATTAAAACTAATTTTGCTTGATATGGGACTACTACTGAGACAGTTGAGTGGTTTGGGGGAATCAGACGGTGTGGTGTAAGGTTTGCCGTTAGCGTGGCTAATCCTATACCACTCCGTGCAGCTTATGCCGAGTGACATAAGCTAGGCTGTTCAGTTTACCTTACGCCCAACGACCTAGCTTAAACCACCATCGGTCTACATAATCCAAACCAAACCTAGCACATTCTAAAACTAGAAAAAAATAATGCTAGGATTCTTTAATAAGATTGCAGCGAATATTAAAACATTTAAAGTTCGATCAAGTTCTTCAAAAACATGTCTGTATATAAAAAAAAGAAGATTTGATTTCTATTTATTTTTTGCTTATGCAAGACCTTTTGTTGTTTAGTGGTTGCTGGCAATGACAAATGTTGACTGCCACAGTTACCGTTTTTTTTAGACATGGTCTTATCCGGGATGTGAATGCTATGGCTTCTAAAATATTGAAATCAATGATTGAGATCCCTCTCAAAATTTCCTATGGGATTAATTTGATTTTACACCGTGGATGATAAAATATTGAAGAACCTACACGAAGAGACGAATTGGTGGATGCAAACCAAATATTTTGTATGATTTTACGAAGATTGCGTATCTTCAAATGTATGAAAGTATCTCCAACGCATCATTTAGAGAGGAAATAGATGGTGCAGCTCCACCCATATATAGTCCTTGCGGTAAATCTCCAATGTCTACCTATATGGAGTGGTGTAAACTGTAAACAACCGAGTCTTTTTTTGTTACGCGGCCTTGATCGGGGTTCTAGAGCTAAGGATTCTTTTGCTCCATATGACAATCAACTTAACTCTTGTCCCCTGGAATGACCCTTCATCTACAGTACAAACAATCCAACACCTAAACGGAATAATTCTCCTCTTCTATTCTAGTCGACGAAATTTTTGTTTATCGATCAAAAAAATAAAATATCCTGGAATTTTGGTGTGTACTGTTTCTGGCCATTTATATGGTGGTGCCCTTAATCCAAATTATTGGTGTCAATATCATATATAGAACATAACGAAATTCCCAATCTAAATTTTTTCCCAATCATCTTTTATTGATAGCCTAATTATTACCCAATTCAACAAACATTCAATGTCTTCCTATCCAATCCCACCCACCTGTGACACGTCCCCTAAAATTGGCCTTGGCCTTGGCCTTGGCCTTCATTCATCATCATCATCATTATTTCTTTATGTCCATATTAAGAAATTCACAAAATTACTGATCGAACAACCCAAAAATAGATGCAAGAAAAAAAAAAGCCAATTTGATTGACATAACAATTCACACTTACATGAAAATGATCTAGTCAATTACACACAGAAACAATCAATAATTTTCATTGAAGATCAACAAACAATCCAGTGATTTCGATTACAATCCAAACTTTCTAAGTAGGAGAAGAAGAAGAAGCAGGGCGTTTTTGGGACAGCCCAAAAGCATCTTCCTCATCATGATCAACAAATAAATCATCAGTCTTCCTCAATGCACCATGGCCTAAAACAAGCACAACTCCAATAGCAACCGCCGAGGAAACATTCGGAATCACACCAGTAAACATTAACCCAACAATTGTAACAACAGAAAGCACAATCAAGACGATTCGATCATTAATCATTTTGTTGAATATCACCAACGGTTCGTCACGTAAGAAGTAGAGAAAAACCCAAGCAGACATAATAGCTATAAATATGATCATAGATATTGGATGCCAAATTAAACTTAGAAACAGAATTCCTAATACGATAAGTGCATAGTTCATACGGAAATATGCCGTGTTCGTTTGGATTCGAGAGATTACTTCCATGAAACCATGTGGTAAACCAAAAGCATCCCAAAGAAACATTTGATTCCATGGTCTTCTTGTTCCTAGACCTGACTTAATCTGTTCCTTGGCCCTGGAAATGAATTCTACACTTCCTGATCCTGATGGTATTGTTCCATATGTGGTCATGTTTTTGCTGATTTCTAAAGAGAGAAAAATATCTTGAGAAGAAGAAGAATTATGAGACTTTGGACTATAATGTGTTGATATAGGGGAAGCTCAGGGTTAACTAATTTTCTGTGCAATGACAGGTAGGACCATACAAGAAATGGATATCCTGTAACATTTCAAATCACTTTCACGTGAGGTCGGCAACAATAACTCAACTCTAACAACAAACAAACAAGAGAGGAAGAAAAGAGATGGGAAGGATATTACTAAAGAGTTGGCAAATGGTGGACTAAACTATGCTTACTTAATCTTCTTCATTAAGGTAATTGACCGGGTATTGTTAAACCAGCAAACACCTGTTGATGATGGAGGAACACGTTAACATGACTTCTAAGAAAGCTTAAATATGTGTTTAAAGCGTGTGTGATAGTTATTAGTGGGGGATCAGAACCATTTTGACCTTGATTAGGGAAGTTCACATGGGTGCAACTAGATTCAAATTCGAGGGTTGACTTTGGAATTGCATAAACTGTGGTTTCTCATCTCTATGCAACACCAGCTCTTAGAGTTGTGGTGGTGGGCGAGAATGCGAGAAAACACCCCTTTAAACTGAGTTAAACATCCTGGCAAACGACATATGTTACATCTACATATGAGATTTAACTAAGTTAAAATCGGAGCTAAATGAGTCCAATAAACAATTTCAATTCATAATCCATATAAGCAAAGACAAAATACACAAAAGAAAAGCAAATAGATAAGAAAAGGAAAAACATAGCATATGAGATTACTGAACCCATGTTAGCTCCAGTGCCTGGTCCAGCAATTTTAATGTAAACATTATTGAAAGTATCCATTAACCATAGGACATTTATTTGTGGGATCATCTTCCAGTAAGGAAAGAGAAACCAGAAAACTGTAGGGTCATCCTCCAGTAAGGAAAGAGAAACCAGAAAACTGTAGGGTCATCCTCCAGTAAGGAAAGAGAAACCCCAAAACTGTAGGGTCATCCTCCAGTAAGGAAAGAGAAACCAGAAAACTGTTTGCTATTAATTTTACTCTGACATTCCATATATATTAGAAGATGAAATCTAGTATGGTTCAGACAAACAGAATCAGAAACATGAATTTTATCTAGTTTTGGTTACAACTTTATCTAGATTGTGGAGGTCATGTATTTCCTTCATATAAATATATTACACATTAATGAAGCACAGTCAAATAATTCAAAAAAAAAATAAACTTTATTGCTTGGCAATTGATATCACAGACCCTTTCAAACTTTGAATTTTCAAGCACATTTAGACAGTAAGATCAGCTTTGCCTTTGCACAATAATGCTATAGAAGGTTTTAACTCCTTGTTTCACTGAAGCAAGCCCAAAGAGAACCAAACAAAGATATTTTGTTTTATACAAGAACAAATGGCATCAGAATGCTAATGGGAGACTTTGGTAGCATACCTCTCCATATGTTTCGGTTTCACTTCATTGTTTAGGCATGTGGTCCTCCCTATGTACTTTCCAAGGACCATAGTAGAACTTTGGCTGCATGAGAGGAATAGCTTCGCCTGGATGCTCTTCCCAATATTTCTCCTGCTCAACAATACAGGGGTTAAAATCCGAGGTGAATTAAATACTTTTAACTGAGGTCTTTTTAGCAGTGTCAAAACACCAATTATCTAATAACTCCAGCTGCAATACACTCTCTAAGATTTTTCACATATTAAAATCTCAAACGCAGGAGAAGATTGAATTATGATTGTTATTTACTGCCAAAAGAAACTTTCGATTCAAGCATTGTAAAAAACAGAAAAGAAGAAGATTACTAGCACTCATAAGCTGAGATAGAACTAGCATAATTCAACATGACTATCAACCAATCAAGGTCTTATAAGCATTTTCGAGAACCCAATCTATTAAAAATTCTGGCTCCTAGTTACGTTTCCTAACAGACTCCTCACACACAAATTAGAGGGTGGCTCCGTAATCGATAAATCTCTCCTCTTTATCTTTTTATAACAATCAAAATCTAGAACCTGATTAGCATAAGCCATGAATGCAGAATGGCTTATAAGAAGATTGGAAGTACTTAATGAGAATACAAATGCAGATTGAATGACAAATATCTCAACATGATACTCAAACTTTAGGACAAGACTGTTCACGCTGTATATAACTTCTCAAAATACAACACATTATAAGCAAACCCTATCCTGACCAAGCTTTTGCTCTAATCCTTACAAACTTAGACAACAGTTCCACTTCTAACATGAAACCTTAACAGGAGGAGCGAACTAAAGTCTTTGAATTCACAACATACCAAATCAAACATATTAAGACCTCTCTAGAATTTCAACATTTTCATAGTAAACAAATTCATCAATTCGATTTTTGAAAGCTAGGAAACTGATAAGAAAGTTTCAAATCCTCATAATCTTAATAGATGCATCCCCCTTGATCTTTTTACTGATAATCAAAATATGAGAGTGTGATTAACAGAACTCAAGAGTGACAGAATGGCTCATGCGAAGTTTGGTGTTTCCTAATACATATACAAATGCAGATTCAATGAAATACATCTCAAAATGATTCTCAAGCTTTATAAGCAAACCCCAACCTGAAACAATGGGGACCGAGCTGTTGCTCTAATCCTTTTAAACTTAGCAAACAACTTAGACCAAATTCCCATGTCAAAATAACCAAGTTGATTTGAGGCTTTAAGCTTGAGTGTGAAACCTTAACAAGAGGAACCAAATTAAGACTTTGAGTTACGACATACCAAATCAAACATGTTAAGACCCAAAATTCCTACATTCATAGGAATCAGATTAGCAAATTTTGATTTTTGGAAGATCAGAAACTGACAACAAAGATTCAAATTTGAAGTCGCAGAAACATTAGTAACCTATTAACTCTCTCAAAATAAGAATAGCCCATAATCAAAGCATTGAGTTTACTGGCATCGAACTTAAACGCAATTAACAACTAATACTTCTAACTCTACTTTACCTAAAACACCAAAATTATCAGAAATACTACATAAAATTGCAGATCAAAATTTATCAGAATACACTAATTTATATTTCCAGCTCCTAAATACACCTCTCTCATAGATTCCTCGCTCACAAATTCGTGCATGATCCAATTATTGATGAAACATCTTTTTCTTTTCACTTTGATGAATTTCAATCAATTATCAACTGCAAATAAAGTTCTTATTCAATAACGAATGACAGAAGTAGATAAATTACTAACACTGAAAGCTGAGAATGAGACAGAACAACAAAAGTCATACATATCTAAAAAAAACTACAAATACAGGATCTACGACAAACATCTGAAAATGATTCTAAAAATTTATAACAAGACTATTGAAGCTACATACAGCTTCTCAAATTTCAAAATATAACAGATTATACCCAAACCCAATCCTAAAGCAATGGTCCTTTTGAAACACATGACCAAGCTTTTGTTGAAATCTTTATAAGACTACATTCTCATGTGTTAAACAAGCCAAGTTGATTTGAACCCTAATACGAAAGATCAACAGAGGAATGACACATGGACTTTGAATTCTCAGCATACTTCAAACATCTAAAAATGACTCTCAAACTTTAAAACAAGACTATTCATGCTGTATGTAGCTTCTCAAAATATAACAGATTACAAGCAAACCTCATCCTAAAACACTGTTTTTTAACACCTGAATAAGCTTTTGCTCTAATCCTTACAAACTTGGATAAAAATTTAGACAGCATTTTCATTTTTAACATGAAACCTTAACAGGAGGAACGAACTGAAGACTTTGAGTTTACAATTTACCGTATCAAACATATTAAGCCCCGAGAATTTCAAAGTTCTCATGGTAAACAAATTCATCAATTCGAGTATTGAAATATCAGAAACTGATAAGAAGTTTGCAATTCTAGGTCGCGCAAATTTCAATAGCCGATTTAACTTGTTTATAATTTGAACTACACACGTGTTCAGTTTACTGGCAAAAAAACTTAAACCTAATTAACAACCAATACATCTGAATCTACTTTACTAACTACGACAAAATCATCAGAACAGCTATTTAACAATTGAAGTACATACTTTATCGAAATACCCAACTAATCGATATTTCCAGCTCCTAACTACACTCTCTCGCAGATTCCTCGCTCACAAATGAGAGCATGTATTACTAACATTCAAGAGCTGATTATCTGAATAGCACAACTCAAGAGTGATAGAACTGCAAAAATCATAAATATCTTAATGAAACTACAAATGCAGGTTTTATAACAAATATTTGAAAATGATTCTCAAACTTCATAACAAGATTACTCTAAGAAATATAAAACTTCTCAAAATATAACAGATTGTACCCAAACCCCAATCTAAAGCAATTCAAAGTACTGAACAAGGAATTATGTAATAATAACTTTGTTTACCTTATACAGTTGCTCTGTGATTGCAGAACCAATAACTCCAGTATAAAATGCAGCAACATAAATCATAATAAGTGGTTTAAACGATTTAGGTCTTCTATATGGATCAATCATATCCCATAGAAGTGTCTTCTCCCATTTCGAATACACATGTTCTGAATATTTCCTCCATAGATATGTAGACATGATGTTTCTCTTCTCCAATTAGAAGAATTAGGGTTTTTCGAAATTTGGGGGGGTTTTAGGGCTTTGAATTGTAAACTTGTAATTCTTACATCAAGTTCAAGATTTTGTGCCGGTAAATAAGAAAAGGCCAAGTTAAATCGGACAGATTCAGTTTTTTTATTCAGCGAGTTATAAGTTCGCAACTATGTCACGTGTGGGCTGCACTCTTGGCAATCAAGTGAGCTCACAAGTCATAACATCAAAATAAGATAGGGGTAAACTGGTAATTGACAATGCCAAGGTGCGCCCCTTAACCAAACTCTAAAACACCCGAACATGGAAAGTTGCATCGATACATATCCTCAAGTTGGACTTCTCATCAATGACTTGGGTTTTGTTCTATACATTACCCGAAGATCAAACCTTGTATATATTTGAAGTAGATGATAGTACTACTACAGTTATCTTGCCATGTTGGAAGCTTCCGACGCCATGGTTTCTGCCTACTTGGATACTGATCCCCACAACAGCAAACATGCAAGTGGTTGGCAGAAGGAGAAGAGTAAGATTTCCTATTAAGCAAAGATGCAACTCAACCCAGTATAAATCATGAGAGGAGAATACGAACAGGATGAATTATAGTCGAGGAGAAGAAGCGTTAGAACATAATAAGAAATTTCTTAATGATTATGACAGTACAGAAGGTTTCTCCATCCAGTGGATTACGTCCATTTTCGTTTATCCCGTAAGCAAAATTCTACAGTTATCCCCGCATTGAACCAAATATTGGCTTCTACAAGGACCACAACAACTACATATTCATCTCCAATTGGCATGCATGGCTTGATGAATCTTATATTAATTTCTTGGTCACTGAACTGGGAAAGAGTGCAACTGGTGGACTACTCGTGAATTCGAATATGAATCTATACGCGATTATATGCACGAATTCATGCCATGTATTAACAATCAAGTGTTCTATAGGATTATAACGGATTGTTGGCGGTTTTCAGTGCGGAGGGTGATTTCAGTTGGAAAGTACTTTCGAAGTCCCTAAAACAATTTAGTAGCATCTATCCATTTTTTTTGGTGGAGTGTGTGATGTTAAGCTTTTGCTATTGAATTTGGGACAGAGTGGAAAGTCGATTGATATTTACAGATTGGATGAATCCAAGATGGCCTGAGTTGAACTTAAAAGTCAGGGAAAGCAAGCATTGTTCATCAGCTATACATCCAGTTTTTCTACAGTCGCTCCACGGAGTTGCATGGAGAACAAAATCTACTTCCCGAGATTATACGGCGAAAGGATTTTATATTATTCTCTTGATACATGTAGGTATCACTGTGTTGGGAGTAATCAACATTCTTCGCAAGATTTCCACAATACAACGGAAAGATCAAACTGCACCTGGATTGAACCTAACTGGTCTCGGGCAAAGCTTAATCAAGAGCCTGACGATATTAAGCTTGCCATTTAAGACATTTAAAAGCCAGTACTAGTTGCTACTCTGATAACTTATTTTTATTCTCTATTTAAAAAAAAATGAATTTGAAGAAAATGTTACTTCTTTGACATGGCTGTTAAGTATATTTACTTCCGTTTCTGTCAGTCCAACACAATCCAAAAGGCCAAATTTTTGTGATGAATAGGAAAAGGCCGAGTTAAATATGACAAATTCAGTTTTTTTACTCGGCGAGTCGGAATTCCGAGTCTTGTGAGACATTTTGTGGCTCTTGGCAGTCAAGTGGGCTTACAACATGAGCATATTAATACACAGTACAATAGTATTAATGCAAGTAAGAGAAGTCTGAATCGCAGGTTCGAAATCCATTAGCACTCTAAAGTTTCTTGTTAGCAAGGAAACTGGTACACCTTTAAGCATAAGTATCAATACACATGAAATAGTACTTTCATGAAATCCATATCATATTACTTCTTCATTTCACTTGAGAATTTCAAACTTCGACTTGAGGTTAGAAATCATAACTGGGACTTGTCCCTTTTCGCAATATTCTGAATACTCCCCGCTCGACAAGTCAATGCCTTCGTATTTGGTTCCATCCGTCTGTAACAAAACCAAAAATAATAAAAAGTATTAAGATCAGAATGAGCTTTAATACATTTGGTTATGAAGTTCAGCACAATATAACCACTCTGCTAACAAACACAAAGAGTCCATCTTGTATAACCAATGATATACAACTGAAAGTATAGGAGGCACGAAAAAAGCAGCATTTCCCCAGCCAATTGCAATGAAAGCGAGGACACAGCCACAACTAACGTTGCTCTTATTCTCATATTGTTCATATTACACATTCTATATTGTAAGTCAAATTTCTATCTTGTGTCACAAACGAGCACATTCTAATATGTAAATAGAACGAAATCAGATCAGAAAAGAAGAGAGGAAAAGTCAGATTAGAGTAAGTTAAGAATAAGAGCACAACTACATGTAGAGAAATCAGAGAGAGAATTTGAACCACACACATGAATTAATTTCCACCGATCCTCATTCCTCAACATAATAGTAACATGCTGTAAATATGAAGAAACAACATACCCACACACTCTACCCGCTAGCCTATTGATAGCTAATTCATTGAAAGAAAAAAAAAACTAACTGAACTAAGATGCAGATTGCAGACCACATGCATCTAATAAGGTGTACATCATTCACCTGATAACTCTTACTACCCAAACCCACATAATAGACAAACCATACAATAGGTACATATCAGCAAATATGTTATCGCATTACCTATTTTAACCATTCTAATCCCACATGTTAAAAAAGTAAATTATACTCAAACACACATCTTTCTTCAGTTAGGAACTTCAAAGAACTGATCCAGTGTTTCTTAACTGGATCATCAGCCTCATAATTTATAGTCAAATTTATGGAATTCAATTTCATATCATAAAAAGAACCAGATTTTTCACATGGTTCATAATCAACTCAACTTGGGGCTCAAATTCTCGACGTTTAGCTCCTCAGTGAGAATACTCAAATGGTACAATGTCCATGTCTTATACTTGGTTAAGGGAGTGTTACTTCTATGATTTGAGTTCTCTTGCAAGTTGCAACACCGTTCGCAACACAAAACAAATTTATACCCAATGTGGACCAGATGATTTGTTCTACAACACGCAAAACAGCAGTTACAAATGAACCAAATACCAAAGTTCGAGCTTAAATTGCAGTTTGCCAGTTTCTAAGGAATTCAGACATTTTTTTCTCTGAAAACTTGCAGCAAAACGCTTACATCCACAAATTCTGTGATCATAAAAACAAAGAGACCCATGACATAAAACATCTATAGCGAAAAGAAGAACACTTACAGACTGAACTTTCCACCCATCTCCAAAAGCAAATTCAACTGGTTCAATTCCCCTGCAGTCAAACAACATCAACGGCACGTATTCCTCGGTTTCACCAGCTTCAAGTGTCAACGGACGACCTTTTCCTGGTATCATTGTGATATTTCCTTCTCTCCCACAGAATTTACACTGCCAACAACAAAAATTAACACAAACCCAATTTCAAAACCCCAACCAATTCAGCAAATTCATTAGCAAAACATTAATTTCAACAATTTCAATTAAAAATAACAATACCTTTTGGACAAGATTAGTAGTTCCTCTACTCTTAGGAATAGATACTGTATCAGACAATACTAAACATGTTTCTTTTGGGCTTACTTCTCCACAATTCCCACATTTAATCTACACAGAAAAATCAAGAAATTGTATATTAATAGGAATACAAATTCAAGAATAAGAACCCCCAAACCCTAAGTTTTGTGATGAGAAAGGAAAACATACCTTGATGTAAAACGGAAAGTTAGCATCATCACAACCACCTTGAGGTTGAAGATCAGTTAGATTATCAAGTTCAGCAGTAATCATCAAGATCAAGTTCACCATTTTTATTACGTTTCTAAGATGACAGAGAGAAAACTTACCAACTTAAAAACAAGTTTAGAATGAGAGCCAATTTCGAGTTGATGAGGAGGTGCGTCATGCTCATGCGTGCCAACTCTAGGGTACTTTTAACACGGTGACACTAGGGGTTGGGATCACGAGTCGAAACGGTGATACAAGGGTTTGGGAACTTGGAATCATGAAGTTTATAACAAGAAGTAATATCCGTTTCTTCTTTGCCTCACCAGTCACCTCACCTTTGTGCCTATGTTATCAAGTTAATACACATATGTATCTCAACGTATGATGTGGTGTGAAAATTATAGCTATTTGGTAGTAAGTGGTGTGCAATTTATATATGAGTTAAATAAGCGGACCATAATAATATAACAAGTTATTAGTACGAATAGCTTTACGATATCGACATACAAAGACGATACAATGGTAAAAGATAATTTACTTCTATCTTTTTCTATTTGATTTAACTATTTTTAAGTAGTTATATAAATATAAGTTTGTGTAAGTTGTGAGTAAAATAGATAAATATTAGATGGAGACAAACAAAAAGAAAAGAAGTAAAAGCAGAGGAGAAAAAGAATCACAGAGCTCTCTTGTTTATGTCTTTTGTCTTTTAGACTTTTAAGTATAAATAATAGAGGCAAGTGTTGGTACAAGTGTTAGTTAAAGAGTAGTACATATATCTAGATAGGAAGGAAAAGCATTACATGTGTCTAGTTAGGAAGGAAAGGTACACATGCATGAAGATGTGGTCATCCATTAATATTCCTATAACATTTCCCCTTAGATGATCAGCATTACAAACTCATCGTTTTGTCAAAACCTTGCCAGAAAATTTTTGTCGAAGCAAAAACTGGTCGAATGAGAAAGACGATATTTGAGCTTCTAAAATGACGTCGAATGAGAAAGACTTTTCTGTTTTGTATAGCCGTGTCAGGAAAAACTCTTGCACAAAATCTAAACGCTTGCAAAAAGAAGAATAACATGAACCGAGAAGTTATATTTCTGGTGCTACTATTGTCTCATTTAAAACCTTGTCGAATAACAAAACCCTGTGGGGAAAAAGTAACCTCGATGAAGGAAAAAATAGTCCAACATATCATTAGATGTTCCCCCCCTGATGCATGACAGTTTCTTTAGTCCAAAGCAGTTTTGGTAGTTCAGACAATTTCATTAGTCTTATGCATGCAATCACGAGCTTCGGACATTTTCTTTAGTCTTATACCTTTCACATGTAATCACGAAAGTTCGGAAAATTTCTCTAGTCCTATACTTCTCACATGGTTTTCAAATATGAACTTAGGAAATGACTTAGTAAATAAGTCTGCCACATTTTCATCAGACTTTACTTTACTGACTTGAATATTTATAAGACATTGTTGTTGATGATTGTAAAATAACTTTGATGATATATGTTTCGCATTATCACCCTTGATATACCCTTGCTTCACATGTTCGATGCAAACTGTATTATTTTCGTAAATGCAAGTTGGCTCTTCAATGGTAGAACTCAAACCACATGTCCATCGAATATGTGTAATGATAGACCTTAACCACATACACTCACGAACCGCCTCATGTAGGGCAATGGTCTCAGAGTGGTTCGTGGAGGTATCCACAAGGGTTTGCTTGGTCGATATCCAGGATATCGTTGTATTCCCAATAGTGAACACGTATCCGGTTTGGGATCGACCTTTGTGTAGGTCTGAGAGGTACCCAACAACAACAAAACCAACCAAAACATTATTTGGGGTTTTAGTGTAGGGAGTCGCAATTACATTAGCAGCTCTCCTTTCGTTTTCATATGGATAAAACAAACCCAAGTCAATGGTTCCTTTTAGGTATCTAAAGATATTTTTTATACCATTCCAATGACGTTGCGTTGACGATGAGTGAAATCTAGCTAATAAGTTCACTGAGAACGAGATATCTGGTCGAGTATATTGTGTTAAGTACAATAATGCGCCTATCACACTTAGATAGGGATATTCAGCTCCCAATACATCTTCCTTCGGACGAAATAAATCTTTATGTACATCTAACGTTTGACCAATCATGGGAGTTCTAGCAGGGTGCACTTTGTCCATATTAAATTTCCTGAGTATCTTTTGGACATATGCATATTGGTGGATTAGTATTCCATAAGCTCGGTGTTCTAACTCAAATCATAGACACATCCGATTCTTCCAAAAATCTTTCATCTCAAATTCGGATTTCAAATAGCTTGTGGTTTCTCTTATTTCATCAAGAGTACCTACTATGTTCATATCATCAACATAGACAGCTATAACTTCAAATCCGGAACTTGTTTTCTTTATGAATATGTAAGGGCACAACTCATTGTTTGTATATCCCTTGCCAATCAAGTAATTACTTAGAAAGGCATACCACATACGCCCGGATTGCTTTAATCCGTAAAGTGAGCGTTTCAACTGAATTGTAAACGCACTCCGGGGTTTAGAGTTACTTGATTTGGGCAATGGAAGGTCATCTGACACTTTTATGAAAATCTTTGTATCGAGATCCCTGATAGACACATTTTAGTGCCTAAATTGTACCTTAGTTTCTATTAAGTTAGTATTCGATTTTGCAAATATTACGTGTTTTTATGCTTTTGTAGGTACATTAGAAGAATAAAGATTTGTGGAAAAATCGGCTCAAAAATTGTTAAAGGCACCCGGGAAAATTGATTAATGCCCCCACACTTTGGATTGGGGGCACCCCTTTCATTTCAAATTCAAAATATGGCGGGAACACGTGAGTTAAAGAAGAGAAAGTGCTGTGCACTCTATTCACGTAATTTGTGAGTTGTTTTGAGTTCCAATTTGTTCCAAAAGCTACAAGAGTCCAAGACCAACTCAAACACATCAAGTTAGAGTGATTTACGCGCGGAGAATATTGCACAATCATGAATTTGGACGGAAAAATGGATTCCGGCTTGGAATCGGATTTGTGAAGATTTGGATAGATTTTAACGTGTTTGATTGGGTTTGGAAGACTCCCTAGGGTTTGTACAACCTATATATACCAAGAGAATTGATTAAAAAGTGGTGGGGAAGCTTGGAGAAGCTCTAAACTCATTGCCGGAATTGACAGCGTTCCGGCTGTCGACTGTTCTTCCTTGTCTGTTGACGGAGAAGAAGACTCAGCAACCTTTACAAACGTTGTTGTTCTTGTTTCGTTTTCCTTCTTCTTTCCTGTTGCTTATTTCCTCTGTGTAACGGCTGAACCTTCACCTGTAACGCTTATAAGCGTATCTATTCAGCTGTTTTACACCTATTTCACCATTGTAAGCACTTTTTGAGCAATGAAAGAGTATTTTGAGCAAGTTTTCTCCACCATGAGCTAAGTTTATTTA
>JAJJMC010014768.1:2417705-2458197 GCA_023531435.1 Papaver californicum | reverse complement strand
ATCATTATTTTCTAAAATCATTACCTTTACAAGTTCGAGAATCGAACTTCTTTTTACCACTATATAAAATCACATCAATCCCCATAGAGATATGCGATAATCACATCCATAAGCTGCATTTCAAGTCCTTATGAAACTAACAAGCTAACTAAGTAGAGGAACGTTATGATGTCCATTACAGGAGTGTATATTTCTTCGTAATCAATACCAGGGTGTTGTGAGAAACTTTGCGCCACAAGGCGAGCCTTATACCTCAAAACTTTTTTCTTCTTATTACGCTTTCTGACAAATACCCATATATGTCCTACAGGCTTTACATCTGGTTGGGTTAGCACTACCGCACCAAATACCCGTCTTTTCTCCAGTGAATTTAGTTCAACCTGGATTGCATCACTCCATTAAGGCCAATCTGCTCTCTTTCGACATTCTGCAATAGAGCGTGGTTCAATATCATCGTGTTCTATAATCTCTCTAGCAACACTATACGTAAATATATCATCAATATGCGTAGAGGATTTTTCCATCAACATGTATGGACTTTCATAATTCCTAGAGTTTTCTTTGTTCTCTGGAATCAATTCGAACTTCGGGGCATCCCCCAGTAATGATTCATGGACATAATTATAATCAAAGACAATCTCATGAGATGGATTATCTGCATTGATGATATATGGATTGGTTTGTGCCTTACTCGCCCTTTTCTTCCTTGGATGAGTATCGATCGAACCAACTGGTCTCCCCCTTTTCCTTTTGGAGGCTACAACCTCAGCTAGAACTCCACCATGTGTATCCTTATCATCTTTATCTAAGTTTCCTTGTCCCTTATTCGGTATCTTCAACCTTGCAGGCACGTTTGCAGCTGGTATGTGTGATCTCGTCACTTTAGCGATATCGGTAAATGCATCAGGTATTGAATCTGCCACATTCTGAAGATCGATAATTCTTTCCATTTTACTTTCACTTTGTGAAGTACGGGTATCTAGATAAGACAATGTGGGAACACACCACGAAAATTCATATCGTTCCCTTAGAAAATCCTTTTCCATACCTCCCCCTAACGACGGGAAGGTTGTCTCATCAAAGTGACAATCCATAAATGTAGCGGTAAAGGGATCCCCTGCCAAAGGCTCTAATTAGCGGATTATTGTTAGGGATTCATATCCAACATAAACACATATTCTTCTTTGTGGGCCCATTTTAGTACGTTGTGCGGGCATAATAGGCATGTATACGACACAACCAAATATGCGTACATGTGAAATACCAGGCTGATATCCAGTTACAAACTGGTATGCAGAAAATGGTTGGCTAGAAATGAGTCTAAAGTGAATAAGTAATGTTGCATGCAATATGGCAATACCCCCAGGAAG
This sequence comes from Papaver californicum, assembly GCA_023531435.1. NCBI lineage: Eukaryota > Viridiplantae > Streptophyta > Magnoliopsida > Ranunculales > Papaveraceae > Papaver > Papaver californicum. The sequence continues at coordinate 2,456,827 of JAJJMC010014768.1, read as the reverse complement.
TAATAGGCAGGTTGGAACGCATAAACAATGTCCTAGATATCATATGTAACCTTTTAATAATAGCTTCTGCGAGACCATTTTGAGTGTGTATATGGGGTACAGGATGCTCTAAGTCAATTTCGTTAGACATAAAGAAATTATCAAGTATGTAAACTCTCCAGTATTATCAAGTCTGATAGAGTTGATTGCATGATCAGGGTGGTAACGATCCTGTCTTTGCTAAAGAACAAGCTTTGCAGAATGAGTGACGTGCCTTTTAAAAGAAAAACGAAAAAGAATGGGCTATAGGGTTCGCTTCAATTACTTTGGAAGACGAATGTTGCGTTTCTCTTACTTTAGAAGGAAAAGATTGTGCATCGATCAATTACTTTAGAAAGCACATTGTTACTACATTGTAACAAGCTTTTGTCCCATTTTATTTTTCATTATATAGAAGGGATGTCCGTATGAGTTATTTAAAACACAGATCATCATATCACGACCTGGGTGCCCTAGTAGATCGTTCCAAAGCTTGTATAAGTCACTTGCCAACAATTCATCGTTGGTAACAACATGGGATTCGACAGTCCTGATAGTGGTGATGTACAATCCAGTAGAGTGTCTCATTAGTTTCTACAAGATGTGTTCCGTATTCACTAGAGGTCATGTATATGTACTCATTTCCATTCTCACATTGAGTTTCCAAGTGATAACCATTTGCACAGACATCCTTGAAACTTAACAAAGTGCAGTTAGCTCTTTGGGCATATAGAGCTTCTGTGACTTTAATCATTGTGTCATTTGGAAACAAGAATTGAGCAGTACCTTGCCCAACTAATGTAAAAAAACTTATGGTTGGAGATATTTTTTATTTACCAACTTAATTTAAAGAAATTTTGATTTCATATCCGTAAAAAAACACTGACACATAAGATATACACCAATTTACCATTGAATATGCTCTAAGGTTTCCTAACTTGACTATAATTTGACCTAGATTTGGAAATTAAGTATTTGAGTTGTACAAAGGAAGTGAATTTTATTCCAAGTGGGATTGGTGTAACAAGAAAAGTTATATAAAAGAAACTTCCATTAGAGAGGGAGAGTTCTAAGACCTAACATCTAATATAAGCACTGTGTGGAGAGCTCTTTGCGAAAGTTTGTGATGGTGATCTGGTTATTAGTAAAAATACTGTTGATGATGATCTAGAATACACAAAAGGAAAGAATATTGTTTACAGTGGCATTATTTTAGAGAAATGAGTTGGATTTTGGAGTTTTTCTTTTTTTTTATTCTGGAAAAAAAAAGAAGAGAAATTGTGGTTTCCCTATTGGAGATTTGTTGATTCTATTGCAGTTAGAATAACAGATTTTATTAAAAGATAATTTGGTAATGGTACTGTGCTCTTGTTTGTTAGTTGTAACCATGATATGTTAGAGATTTGTGTATTTTGTTAGTTATAACCATGGTATACTAGAGATTTGTGTATTGTCTTGCAGTTTTAGTAGCATGGAGGTTTTTTAGATGTAATTTAATAGAATGCAATAATCTTGAGTTCAAATCTCCAGTCACTGTCCATGCAGGCCTTCATAAAAAAAAGACTAATAGACGACTTCGTAAATTAAATTAAATTTCGTAAAAAAATAGATTAATAGACGACTTCGTAAATTAAATTAAATCTCATAAAAGCAGGTAACATGTGAGTATTAAGTAAAAATTTACGATTTGTGTCCAACAAGACTAAATTTGGCAAATCATATAGCTGAGAACCATAGTTTCTATTAATTAAATAACATGGAAATATCTGAGGGATCCAAGTTTGGTTCTCTCTTTTCTATAAACCCATCATTTAGATGGTTTATATATGTTGCTCAATCTGTAAGATGGACGGTTAAAAATAGTTAGTTTAAATTGATGGGATATTTTTATATTTTATAGATGACTAAACTGACCTTTATCAATTAGGTTTTTTTAAGAAAAAAAGTCTAAAAAGAATTCATTGCACGGTCAGTTAGTCAATGCGTTATTTATGGACGACAGTTTCTCTCTAATTAAGAGATTAATACATGGAGTAAGTTCAAATATTTTTTCTCTTTCCTCCATTTCTCCCTAGTTTCCATGACTAAAAAAAAATTCTTTTTGTGATCTCAAGATTTGGAGTTTCAGTTTTGCATGTAAATCAAATATTGGTGGTACTTTCATTCGAGATTTAGGGTTTTAGGTCAAGACGATGACGTTTTTGAGGTTTTTTGTTGCTGATCGATCTTTGTATGTTTATATTATTGGGGTTGTTGTTGTTGGAGGAAGTTTTCAATCTTACTACCGCTTCAAGCTTCATCATCTACGACGGTGATTTTTTCCGGTGTGGATGGTGTTTTTGTTTTGAAATTAGTAATTTTTGGTTTTTCTTAGAGGTTTTGGGTTGGTGGTGGTGTTTGTATAAACCCCATTGTTACTCAAGTTTATGATAACAACAACGTTTTTATTTTGATTTTTGATTTTGTTTTGTGTTTTTTTTTATGTGGGTTTTAGGGTTTGATGGTGTAATTGTGATATCCGTGAGTATCACTTATCTTAATTTTAAGTTAGTCTCGGTTTTTATTATTAACTCCTGATATTTTCAATTAGTTGGTTAGGTTTTCAGTAGTAACTTATGATGTCACTTGTCTGTTTTCTCGTGCAATTGGTTGATAAGGTTCTCCATAATCCTGGTACACTGTAGTTGCGGTATATATCTTTAGACCTTAAACTTGTTCTGAAAAGGACAACTTTTTTTCTTTCATGCGGGTGCACAACCAGTTTAGTCACATTTAAGGGCCTGAGAGTTAAGTTGTTTCCACTCTGCAGTACGCGGTATGCTGGTTTAGTTATTGATCACTCATAGCTTTTTAGGATTGAGTTAAAGTCCTATCCATTCATCTACAATTACTAGTTTTTCTTCCGCAGGTTGATCTACTCTGTGGTGAAAAGGCAGATAAAGTTGATGTCTCTGTTAACCAGAGGATTTGGAAGGTTTGGAGAGCCTGGATTGTGTTTTGGCTGCCAAGTAAGAGAGAAACCATAACAAAGATTGTTGTCAAAAGACTGAATTATTATGCTTTGTCGGAATTTCTCGCTAAAGTTTGATCTCTGTTGCAGGTACGAGGAAGCAAGGGAAGAAGAGAAACTGCGTAGCCAGCACGAGGATTTCAGCGATATGGTTGCAGAGGTATGTTTAATGTCTTTGCAGTTTATCATTTTCATGGTATTTTATATATTTACCTGTTTCACTCATAAATCCAATGGAACTTGTGCAGAATGAGAAGAAGAAGAAGAGAAAGATGACAAAGAAGGATGGGAAACCAAAAAAAAGAAAGATTTCAAGTTTTAGATATGGCAATATTTATACTTGTGTTAGAATAGTAATAGAGCCTATGGGAAGGATGTGATTCGGATAGTTTACTTTTCTTGGCATTTTCTAACTAGCAGAAGCTTCTCATGTCCTGCACTGGATTAAATGTTTTGAGACGAGCTTATAGTATGTCTCATGTTTAGTTTTGTTAATGGAGGAATCTACTCTTTAATCTTAAAACTTCAGCTTATGCACGCCTTCTTTGCGACTATATTACAAGAACTAAATAGTATGTATTATTTTCTCTTTCCTTTTCATTTTTCTACTGTTGGACATTCCAAACTTTATTTTGGATAAAAAATAATTTTTCACCTATGTTTTGTGCCAAAATTGAAATTTTCACTCGTGTTTGGTTGATAAATTATTTTTTTACCCGTTAGCTTGTGATAATTACGATTTTCACCAAACACAACTGATTCAAAAAAAGAAAAAATATAATTATCACTGAAAATTTCGGAAACTTGGATTTTTCAAAGAACTGATAATAATTGGAATTTTTACTAATTTAAACAAATAAAAATTGTGATTATTACTAAATCGTGAAAACTAGAATTTTCAATGATGGTGATAATTATAATTTTTCACAAAACACTTTCAATTACTATTGATACATGAAAAAGTTACAACTAATGTTTATCTACTAAAAAATAGAATTCCAATTATTCAAACAAAACTAGAAATTGATAAATTAAATTTCCTAAAATTTGGAGTTTATATACCCCTATATATTTGCTATTCATTTTTATTCAACTCACTTAAAACAAGGGCCAATTTTAACCGACAAAAAACATAGTGAAATGTTTTCTCTTTTTAAAAAAAAATTTATTTAGATTAAGGTTAGTTTGGTAAACTGATATTGTTTATAACAAATTATGAATTTTATATATAATACTCCCTCCGTTTCAGGAAAAGAGTTACTTTCTCTTTAAATTTTTGTTCCAACAAAAGAGCTACTTTCATTTTTTAACATAACAAACTTTCAAAACTACCCTTGTTATTTTAAGAAATGTTATTATTCTCATTATAAAGACATATGTAGTATTAATATTTTTGTTAGGGTAAATCTGGAAATAAATTATAAAAGTTATTCTCTCTCATCTTGCCTTAACAATTAAGTAAATAGGAAAAATAACTCTTTTCCTAAAACGGAGGAAGTATATCTTAATGGTGGATTTAAGATAAATAAAAAAAACAAAATGGGCTACAAATAAGTTTTCTCGTTAAACAACACGCTTATTGAGTCTCGACTCTTTAGCTTGAAGGCTGAAGGGCATATTCAAAGGGATCACGAGGATGTGTTACAACAGCAAAGTTTCATTTTAAGTTACCTCAGATTTTTACTATTGGGTATGGTCTACAGGCTTTAATCCATATCAACCTCTTGAGTTGGGCCTAGATACCTAGGTTCCTAAAGACTCCAATATCCAACTTTGTAGTATGTTTGGTTTTGACTTGAGTTGGGTACTCTTTAGGATTTGAATCAAAAAAGCTGCCCTTTTTAATATACAGCTGACATCTATATTTTGGGTGCGAATATAACACATTCAAAATATGAGAGCGTTGGCTACTCGCGACTATAAAGACGAAGGTATCTCTCCTGGATTGAGATTATTCTATGCATCTCTTTCTGAAATATTTTCTCGTGAAGAAACCCATCTTAAACAATAAAAATCTTCTTTATTTCCTATTGATTGAAGAATCTTTTGAAGATTTATAGTTTCAAAAATCTCAATTGAAATCCCACCAATTCATAGAGAAATTCGTCATCTCCTGCTTAGTTAAGTTTCAAGAATCTGAATTGAGATTACGCCATTTCAGAGTTAGAAAAAAATATATCCTTTGATTATAATGGAAGAAGCTAAAATAGATTATATAGAATTAGGTAGTGATAGTAGTGATGTTGGTACTGAAAAAACAACTCAAGCAACAAGCAACAAGCAGCAAAATTCAAGATCAAGAAACTCATCATCATCGTCGAGATCGTTCTCATCAAGAATCAGGTATTACTAAAAGATCAAGTAGTAGTCGTTCTGATCGAGAAAATCCAGTAATAAAGAACGATATTACTAAGAAAGAGTTGAAGAAGATGATTAGTTCAAAAGAAACAGAGTTAAAGAAAGTTAAGAAAGAGTTGAAAAAGTACACTGCGGATTTGAAAGATTTCATTGCACGTTTACCGAAAGTACCTAGTGGTGTGAGTGAGAACCCTGAAAGGGAACGACTCTTAACTTTAGTAGACGATAAATCTGATGAAAATATTTCATTGACTAAAGAAATAGCAGCTCTTACGTTGTTGTTAATCAACAAGTCAACAGAAAAGATATGAAGGATGATGGAAAGATGACAAAACGTTATCAATTGATTTGAAATTTGAATGAAGACCCAATGAATTAAAGAAGATGACAAATTCGATCTTTCAACTTGATGAATGAACTCACCTGATGGTGACTCTAATGATGATATCTCTGTTATTGAACAATTAAAAGGTTGATTCTTTAGTTTCTCATTTTTGATTTCTGTCTTTAGGATCTATCTTCTTGTTTTTTTTCTTAAGTTTCTTGTTCGTCCTTCCAAGAAACAGAGAGACACATTTATGTTTCTCGTTCTCTTTTATTTTCAAGTTTTGAGGAAATATAGATCAAGTGTGTCCAATTTGATTACTTTAACATGTACTCTTTCTGTAATTTCGATCACCGAAATATTTGATCAATCTATTACATTGCTGGGAATTCTCCATTTTATGTTTACTGCAAAATCTTTATTTCTGTAGTGGATTCTGTTTGGTCATCTTATATAGCCTGCCTGCCACTTAAAACAGTGTCCCGGGTTTGAACTGTGAAATGTGAATTACGCCCATCAGTGCCAATCACATTAGCATTCTCTAGTCACTGAAGGTAGCTAAAAATCATGGCATTAGCATTTAGTCAGTCCCAAGCAGCTCATTTTCCCTTCATTATAGTGACCCCCAATTTGTTAAGCTCAGGACGGTGTTCTTCCAACAAACAAAACTGCAGCATCTCAGCAGCAAAATGTGGGTGAGACATCTTGGAACTTTCTACAGGAGGATGTTGCTGTTAATGTTCCTTAGCAGCTCCGAATCCAAAAACCACATCGAGATTTCCATTTTCTTCTACTTGTCCAGAAACCCAATTAGAAATGGTTTTTTTTCTTTAACTAAGAAATTGGATGGTGGGTGTATTTACAGGAAAATTAATGATCGTATAGTAGTATTGAGAGAGACAAGGGAAAGCTAATGGATTACTAATATCCTAATTTTATTGTTAATCACATGCTAATATTTGGTAAAACTGGTAGCAGGCTATATTTTATAGGGCCAATACACGGCCTCTATTATTCCCTTGGCCTGGTTAACAAACCAATTAGAAAGCAAAGAGGCCCAGATGGGAAACTAGCATGGTTGAGCCGAGTCAAAATATCAAGGAAAAATCTAACTTATTGAAAATCCTCCATTAGAATTGGAGTGTCACTGATTCATTCAGTGTGCAGTAACAATTTGGATTCACAACTTGTAACTGGATACAAAGACAATCATGACCACTCAGGTTGTTAGTAGGGTACAAATCCATATAAACTAAAATAATATTGACTACGGGACTCCCCACTAGTATTGGTATATCTCTTTAGCAGTCATGTAATTTTTTTATTTATATTTTTTATGGTTCAAAAAGATTTCTGTTTGGTGGATGGGGAGTTATCTTAAGAACTAGCTCTAGTGGTGTTATTGCAGCTGCTAAAGGTGGGGGTCCTCCCATTTCTGTTAATGCTGCAGTTCATGAACTGCAGAGAGTGGAGCTGGGATTAAACCTGGCTATTGCGAGAGGTTTTAAGAAGTTGCATTTAGCCATTGATTCCATGTTTATTTATTTACTACTTATGAAAAAGAAGAGCAATCCCCATCCGAGTTCGATTCAAATTTGGTGTAGGGTGGGGAGGCTGAGATCCTGCTCTGAGGTTTTGAAGGTTTCCCATGCGTATAGGGAAATCAATAGGGTTGCAGACTTAATTGTGAGCTACCATCCTCCAATTAAAGTTATACTCTCATAGTTACGCTTGTTTTTTTGTATTGTTGCTCTTTTCTTTTTTTTTAGTTTTGTTTTGGGGTGGAGTCCCTTTAACCCCAGCTGTCTGATCAAAAAAAGAAGAAAATTGGACAGCGAAAAATGTAAATTATCCGCATTTGACTCTTCATTTTATTAATCCCTAAGATAGTTCCTGGGATGATCAGATTAAAACTGAGTAAACTAGCATTGAAGAAATGCGCGCAGCAGCCAAGTACAACTCGACCAAACAAGCAAGAATAAGGTATTCAAACTGCAGCTTTAGTTTTCTCCATAAGCCTCAAGGGATTTACCAGCCAACCTACAAACACCCCATTCCTTCATAACCTCAGCACCAATAACATCCTCATAAAATTTAATAGCCTTTTCATTCCATTTCAAACAAATCCAATCAACACGGCAAAACCCCATCTTCACTGGCTGATTCGCCACTGCCATCTTTCCAAATCCCTTCCCTCTATAAAATTCCCTCACAAATAAATCCTCTACATAAAAACCTTGTTTTGCTAAGAAAGTTGGGTAGTCTGGGAAAAATATGACCCAGCCAGCAACAACAATATCATGACCACCAGAATCAACTATCTTAAAAACTTTTGAATCCGGATCGTTAATCGGTTCCTCGAGATTTAGTGTCTTAGCGATGGGTGCACACTTCGAGTTCAAAGAATGTTTGTCTTGTGGAAACGGGTGCTGAGAAACTTCGAGTATGAAACAAGTAACGGATTGAAACGGTGGAGAACTAAAGACGGTGGCTGCTAGTGATTTCTCAGTTGCTTCAAATAAGTGCGGGAAACGTTCAAAAACAGCCATTTGATAAATCAGCTTGTGTATATGAGGAACGTCAGAAACGCCGCCGAGGCGGATTCTGACAAACATTGATGAGTTGGTGGCGGCATGGTTTCCTCCGTTACAAATTTTAGCGGCCATGATTTCTTTTCTAGCTAGCTTGGTTGGCGTTTTAGGGAATGATAGTTGTTAGTACCAAAAAGCTGCTCTAAAACGTGGCAGCAACGTCAGCGTAGCTCAGCATTTCCGCTACCCACAGTGTCCTGATACACCAGTCCGAAGTGCAGCTAGTCCGAACCATGGATCCCACTGAAAGTCCGGAGCGCAGTGACAGATGTCCCGCTACTCAAAGTCCGAAGCGTAGACATCCCGATACAATCATTCCGCAACGAAGCTCAGGTCCGTAGCGTGGACCGAAGCATGGATCGTACCAAGGTCCGAAGCATGGATCGTACCAGTCCCGCAGGAAGATCATTTTCATTTCCCGCAAGCCAGGTCCGCAAGCCAGATCCGAGACCCATTCCCGCAAGCCAACCAGACCATCCCGGACCGTTTAAGGGATAGCTGGATAAGAAGATAAGGTCAACAGATGGACGGATAGGGAGAGGCCACGCGGAAGTGTCTGAAAGAGACAGAGTTGACAGATGGGACGACTTAAGTGTGCCACGTATTAAGGACATATGACACATCAGATGAAAGCTGGGACTTTCGGTTAAAAGAGGGAAAGAAAGGACAGAGAGGGGATCAGCCTCTTCTTCTCTGAAACTTCATCTTACTGTAAGGATACCAAAGCTCCAATGGAGCTTCATCTCACTGTAACCACAATTTTGATGAATAAAACCCCTCAACTTCACTATCCGTGGAGTAGGCCATTCAGGGCCGAACCATGTTAAATGATTTGTGTTCAATTTCTCTTCTTTTTGATGATTGAAATATTTAGTTTTGGTTGTTTTGGGTTGATTTAAATTTCTGCCCAAACAATTTGGCGCTAGAAACAGGGATGTCTAATGGATTTATCCTACCTGCATAAATGGACGGAAGCTTCAGAGAAGAAAGAAGGAACACTGAATAACAAATCATCTTCTTCCCTTGATGGGAGCTTCATGGAACATCCAGCTTTGAAACCAAAAGTCTTGTGGTTAATAGCTAGTAATTGCGGTTTTTCTATTAGAGTTTGGTCAAAAAATTGGTTTCTGGGTTCATCTTTTAAAACCCCATCAATCTTTATTAACTATCGATTCAATTTGATTTTCATCTACTTTTAATTTTTGATCTAATCTGAGTTTAAATTGATTTAAAATCAAAACTTGTTCTTCCTAACATTAAATGTCAAAATTTTAGCTGATTTGGGGATTATTTCCCTGTAAACAAAATCATATTGAATTAATTGGTTTTAGTGTTTGTATTGAATTTAAAAAGTTGGGTTATCTTTTAAATTGGGTTTGCAGGTTCAAGAGAAGCTATACAAGCGTGAACATAAAAACAACAAAAGCATATTTCTGTCAATTTAAAAAGATGAACACAAAGTGTTTGAGGAAAAGATCTATGACACAAAGGGGTATATCCTGACTTCTCAAGAGAATTATCAATTCATGCAACAGGAAGAACAAATGTGCAAAATGTGAAGTTATTGCTCGGTGACTGATGAAAAAAGTTGGAATATATCTTGTTGTGGTATTTGATCGGGATTCAGCACTAGTTGTGAACAAACAGGATTACAAGAACTGCAACTCGACGAATCCAATATCAGTTTTTGACAATGGAGACGGTCTTCAAGTTAACTAAACCAGGGGTAATTTACTTCATTAGTGGGAACTCAACTTATTGTAAGAAAGGAGAGAAGTTAATCATCAGTGTTATGACTATTCATCCTCTTACTCATCACCAGTCTCCACCATCAGTTTTGTCCGACTTGCCTTCACTATCACCAACTAGTACTCCAACAACTGAATTCTTTTCAGGAGACGCCTCTGTCTTGGTTACTCCAATTATTGCATTATCAGCGTTCATTGGAGCCTTACTCTGAAGCGTACCCATGCTATATTAATTATCTAGTACTAGATTTCTTTCACACAAAATTTGTTTAGTGGGTGAAGTCTCCTAAACAAACTTCAATAATCACATTTGCATCATCTTTCTCAGACTCAGTGTAGTGAATTTTGCAGGAAAGAAGATTGAATAGTGTTTCAAATCACCAACATTTTCATGGTGAAATCAACAACAGAATGCAACCCAGGTGTTTGTGAAAATGCTGCAGAGACAGCAACAATCTGCAACAACATCATCATCATTTTCTCTACACCTGGGAAGCAGAAATTAAATGAATCAAAGGGAAATCGGGGGTGGAGCTCAACTGATTATGCACTGCTCTTTCTTACATCTGAAGTGGTTGATGAAAAGAGTTCGTGATTATTTAACTTCTGATTCTTATATGTATGCTCTTTTGTTGGCTCCTCATCCTGCTACTGCTGGTTCCCATATGCTCACTACTACTACAGGACCTCTTGAATACATCAAACGAGTCACATCGAAAATCTTAACCAGACTAAGGACGGAGAAAGATCGGCAAGTGAGGGATCAGGAACACCAACAAACGATAAGTGATGATCATCCAGAGAAACTACTTGAACAGGAGGATGATAAAGCCATCAATGTCAATCAACCTGAAGCGGATGTTCATGATGTTGGACGTGAACAGACAATTGGGCATGTTGAAATTGTGAAGTGCTTTGTGCACCAAAGAGATCTCTTGTTATCCAGTCCGGGGCATTGTGTCGACAACCCTAAAGACTTCATTCTCACTCATAAGTCTAGCAAGGAAATTGGCTGCTCTACCTGATGCTAATATCTAAAGTACAGATATTGCAGCAAATCTCAGTGAAAAGATTGTTAGAAGACACCTAGTTATGCTGAATATCGATACTTGATGGTGATTGCAGATGATTCCATTCGTTTTTCTTGGGTTTATTTTTTGAGACACAAAGATGAGGCTTTTTTGATCTTTGTCAAGTTCAAGATACAAGTATGAAAATAGTTGGGGAAGATGATTAAATGTCTACGTACTGATAATAAAGGAGCATGGGAAAATACATGTGTTACTATTGTTATGAGATACTTGAGCAGCAGCCAAAAGATGTGCTTCAACATCCACTCATGTTATTCTTAACAATGGAGAAGATCAGAAGAATATTCAGAGTTGTATAATATCACAACATCTCCACTCATCAGTTACAACAATTAGCAACATCGCCAGTCCGCAATTCCTTACATCTGCACCACCGCCAGTTCTGTATTAAGCCACATCTGCACCACCGCCAGTTCTGCACCCACAACTCGATTTCTCCGCGATCTAAGTATCATTTGTAAAAGTGTACATACCTGTAGCGTAATATGAAATATCTTGAATTTATAGCGAAAATCACATAATAAGTTTAATTGCTTTATAGTGATAAGCATCAATTCAATGTCTCATTTTATACAAGAAAACATGCTGAACCTCAATTTGAATTATCTCAGAATTTAAAAAAAAACAAAAAAACATAGTGTCGCAAGGGTGCACCAACCAGTGGGTTTTATCGATTGTGTAATGTACGAGAGAAGCGTGCTAGAGGAAAACACGGGCGGTGTCCTAGTGTACCGCCTACAAATCCAAACGAAATCCTAGCGTCCCACCCCATCAAACGGTGTCATCTTCTCCAGCCGCAACATTTTCTTTTCTCCTGAACCATAATTTTCTCCTGTGGACCCTCTTCCCTCTCTTGTGAACCCTCTTCTTCACTGACGACCCCCCAAAAATCCGCCTACCTTTTCCCCTCCAAATCAAGGCTCCGCTCAAGTTTCTTTCAAACACCCAAGCAGTATTATAGCAATCAAGGTAATTTCTTTTAATTTTTGTAAATTAAATTTGTTTTTTAAATTAAGTTTAGATTATGTTTTATTATTATGTTTTGTTAATTAAATTGGTTTATATATGTTGAATGATTAAACATGTGATTATGAAATAGAGATATTAGGTTTTAGAAATTGTAATTTTGGAATTGGGATAATTTTTAGGGTTTATGGATGTTGTAAATTGGGTATAAAAAATTGATGATAATTTGTTGAATTGAAGTTAGAATTGATTAAGTTGTTGGTTAATTTGAGTTGGGTTGTGGTTAATTTTATGATGAATTGACTAGATTGTCTTTCAAATTTGGGAATTAGGAATGTTTATGTTTTAAAACCTATGTGTATGGAATTATATAATTGGTGAATTTTGATGATTTTTGGTACAATTGAGGATTTGGTTAGTAGTGGAGTATTTTGTGAATCATGAATTTTGTTCGAAAATGTTTGATTTTTGTATGTTAGTACATTTGATTATCTAATTAGATAATTACTTTTATAATTATGAAATTATTATTTTTTTCCTTGATTTATTGATTAATATTGATTTTTATATTTGTGCATTGTGATGATTATTCTTAATTTTCAAACTTGTATATACTGTTTGCCCACATGTCGAGCACTGTGACGTCGAGATTCGTTGGTCGAAAAAAGAGGAACAAGAAGGCTAAAATTGTTGAGGATTCATATGAAGAACATATTCCTCAAGAAAGGGTCGAGGTTCCCGGGTTGGATAACTATAATGTTGTGGAAGATACTGAGGGTCACGCCTCCACCAATATTACGTATTCGACACCAAATTCAAGTTTTTACATCGTGGTTCCCTCAAATGGGTCATTCATACCTATGCATGTATTGTTAAACACATCCCTAGGGTCAAATATATTATTGAAAATGGAGGATGAGACCGATTACTTACCATGGATGTAGTAGATTCATCGCATGCACTTATTGACTACATTGTTAGTGTTTTTGGGATACCACAAACAATTTTCACTTCTCGTTTGGCGAGCTTGGGTTCACACCCCTTGATTGAGTAATGTTGACAAGACTTAGTATTGGTATTGGTAGTCCTATTCCGTATGACTTGGGGAAGTACCAATTTGAATATGTCCGGGCGCATATTTTTCCTGAAATTAAAGATAGTGAGGTTTTTATAAGAGAACATATTCCCAACCAGTGGGTTTTTAGATGCAATTACGGTTGCATTTTTGAGCACATACTTTGATCCCCAAATGTTGGTTGCGGCTAACGATGATAGCATACTTGCTGATAGAGTGACCAGAGCCTTCTATATGTATGTTTTGGGTCAATTCTTCTTTTTAAATGCAAAAACCTATACTGATGCTAGATAGTTAGCTGCTTTTGAGGATCTAAATGCAGTTAACGATTATGACTGGGGTAGTGCTGCATTTGCGAAATTGTATTCCGGTCTCGCCGCATTTGGCAGGGGACAAAAGTCATTGGCCGAACCCTTCCAAATATTGGAGGTAAATTTCTTAGTCTTATTTATAATTCTTTTTAATTTTTATTTCTTGCTCACTTATTTATTCCATTGGTTGTCTCACATTCTAGTTTGGGGGTACGAATATCTGGGCATATGTCGACCAAAGAACCCAACGCTTGAAAGTGAATCAATGTGGCCTAGATGTTGTTGGTAGAAGGGTACACGAAGGAAGAGTATTGATATTTTTCATTCAAGGACTTCTCTTAATCAGTTGTCTGTAGACGATGAGACGTGGCACCCGTGGGAATCTGCGATCATGTTCCCGGAAAGTCAAATTGGACGGAAAGCAATAGAGCTCTCAGAGAAAAGGGTTATATTCTCTTGTCTAGGAACTGTGATTTTATAATTTATTTCCATAGGATTGTTATTTATTTTCTTTGAATTTAGGTCAATTGATTGGTTTATTTGTTGATTGTAATTTTCTTTTCATATAATAACATGTATCTCGGAGATCGTTGTTGGAGGCAATACTATGAAACATGGGGCATTCCTAGCAACCCGTCTAGTCGTATTACCAACTTGAACAACGACGATGCTGAGGAGCTGAGGGAAAACGGTCTGGTCCCTGCAAGTCAATTAGTACGTGTTGTTACGTATGATCTGTATATGGAGTATTGGCGACATGTAACTAACCTGCAGAAATATACCACCAAAGTCGATTGGGAGGTTGAAACGTACAGTTATGCTGGTGACCGTATTAAATACAACATCCAACATCCTCGTGAACATGTACCCATTCCGCAGAAACAAAAATTATCATACGTAAGTATACAACAAACCACTGTAAAAAAAAATAGTATATAGTAATGGTTGAGAATTTGATTTTAATTTTTTCATAACAGGTCGAGGCTTATGGTTTAGTCCAAGAATATGCTGATTTTACACAAGAGTTTCGTAACTTTACGTTAGGATGGACTTTTTCATGGACAAAGATGAAGAAATACGGGGTCTACAAAATGAAAACAACATGTTGAACTCACAGCTGGCCCATTTTCGTCATCAACAACCACCCATTGGGTTTGGAACGTATGCTCAAACTATGCCACCACCGATGTGGAATACCATGGGTCAGGGATCATCATCAACAATGCAATCAAGTAACTATAATTCCAGATCATCTTTGCCTCCATTTATGCCCCCGCGCTCGGCGTCCGGGAATCAAGATACGAAAAAGTAGTAATTCATTTGCATTGAATTGTCAGTTGAACTGAAAACTTTTTCTTTTGTCAGATTTGAATTGTCTTTTCAAAAAACCTTTCTTACATTATCGTTGTCTTTTACCTGCTTTGTGTTCTCATCTTCAAAGATATTAATAATCTTTTCTTTTTTCCTTTATATCTGTTTTATATTGTCAATTCAAAACGATTTTTTTTTCCTTTGTCGTTTTGGTCATTTGGTATTGTCTTGTCAACCGACACTTCATATCTCTGATGCGTCTGTTCACCCCACTTGCCTGAACTCTGTTTTTGCATTAAAATACCAAGCGTGTTTGGTATTATCAAAACTCAAAGACTTATCTTAATTTTCCTATAAATTGAACACTCGATTCTCCAAGTATACAAACCAAAACTACAAACATCAATAAGCAAATGACATACTATCAAAATTACAATCACTACTATGCTTCTTGTTCTTCTATTCCTCCTCCTCCTCCTCCTTCTTCTTCTTATTCTTCTTCTTCTTCTTTTTCTTCTTGGATTAACCCCTTAGAAAAAAATTACTGCAGCAATACGAATGTTAGCTTATGGATGTGCGGCCGATGCAATAGATGAGTATTTACGGATCAGAGAAGAGTTTTGTAAGCAACTCGTAGATTTTGTAAGACGATAGTGCATTTGTATGAGAAAGAATATTTGTGCACACCAACTGAGCGTGATGTTGAGGTGCTTCTTAATGAGAACAAGGAAAGGGGATTTCCGAGGATGCTGGGTAGTGTAGATTGCATGCACTGGAAATGGGATAAATGCCCATCGGCTAAATCAGGTGCTTACACTGCGTACAAAGGTAGTGAAAGTATTATCCTTGAGGCAGTGGTGTCATATGATCTGTGGTTTTGGCATGCATTTTTTGGTATGCCTGGTTTTAACAATGATATAAATGTGATGAACAGTTCTAATATTTTCAAAAAACTTATCAACGGAAAAGCACTGCCTGTGAACTTTGTTGTCAACGGACATCGGTACGATATGGGGTATTATCTTGGTGATGGAATATATCCAGAGATAGCTACTATTGTGATGTCGATTAAACATCCAGATTCCCAGAAGAAACAAAAAATTTCTGCAATGCAAGAGGGTTGTCGAAAAGATGTAGAACGAGGCTTCGACGTACTACAAAATCAATTTGCAATCATCAAGCAACCAATACGAATGTGGAATCCTGACGTACTAGCATATATAATTAAAACTGTAATCATTCTACATACTATGATAGTGGAGGATGAACGTTTACCCAGTGATTGGCCGCATAAGTATGATCAACGCAACCACCATGCACCTGCAAATATTTCTAGACACAACACTGTTGAGCTTTCGAGAATGAGAGTGGACCAACGCCGACGTGCGAAATGACTTCATCGAATACTTAAGGTAAGAATTTTGTGAGGAATAACAAATTGTAAATCCCATGGATAGGTTTTGTGGGTAAATCTCTTGAAAACCCGCCTGAAACACCACTCGTCCGCTAGGGGCACCTAGGGGTTTAAAGACTTGATGCACATGTTAAGTGCTGCCGCGATGCCTGCGAAAGTGAGTTTATGTCTACTTATTAGCTCATGTATTATCAATATATTTAATAGATGGCTAAAGTGCCCACATTTGATTATTCCTAAAATGTGAGTGTATTAGTTAATTGCTTTTGTAAAACAATTGAACGTAAAATCATTTCATTGAATCGAAAAGGCATACATCGCGTAACATTAAAGGAAATGAAATACAATAAATCATTAGATTACACTTAAACACTTAAGAAACCTATAATCAAACCTTCAACGGTTCGTATGACGCCCTGGACGACGTTCTTCACATCTTCGGAGAATAATCAACACAAAAGGGTTGTATTCTTCCATCACCCGTAAGATCTCGAAATGAGGTTGGTACCTGAAATCTGAACCTTTCCATCTTCTCCATTCCTCCAGAGATCTGGCAACAACTTCATCATCAGTTTCATTCCTAATTCTTCTTTCATTCACCTTTGCGGTTAAAGTCAAAAATTGGATTACTTCCCTACATATTTCCTGAAATCGACAAAATAGACCTGCTCTGTTCCGGTTATTGGGGTTACCGGTTTCATTACAAAAGTTAGCATGGATATGTTCTAACCATTCCATGCTCATTGAACCATTCATCCGGCGTTCATGACCCCTTGCTGGATAGTGTAATACTATTTTTCGACATAGGGATAAATCTTCCTCTATGGTAAAATTCTCTGCATTAAGGCTAAAATTTTCGTAAGCCATAATTATGAAAACGAGAGATTATAAATCTTCTATGAAATATAAAAGATGTGGATTTGAAATGAGAATGAGGGGTATAAATTCATTTATAGGAGTATCAGAATATAAATTATAGTCGTTGATCAACGGTAATAAATCAGAACGGTAACAAAATCAGAACGGTAAACAAATCAAATTATCCAGGCGGACGCCTAGGGGCACGCCTAGAACTGGGCGGAGCATCAGACGTACGCTCCATGTTGGGCGGAGCCTTACCATGGGGCGGTGATTTGGTTACCGCCTGTTAGTGGGCGTGATCTTAGACGCACGCTCCATCAGGCGTAATCTTAGATGAACGCTTGATCAGGCGGATATTTGGTTAACGCTCGTGTCTTCAAGCGTTACGCTAGAATAACACCTGCCATCAAACGGTTCACTACACATCCGCTTAGAGTCATACGGTTAACTACACTACCGCTCGAATATAATGGGTTTGGTCCGGAAAAAATACCAAACTTGATCCTAAACAGTGTCAAAAAGGACCAAAAATCATTTATAATCATCCCGTTGTGATATAGTTTTAACGGACTAAAAACCATAAACAGGTTTGGTCCGTCGTTTGATCTAGCCATTATGGACGCTCTTACTTGATCCTTACTCTTGAAACACCTAAGCTAGGAATCCTGTACGCTTAACTAAACGTGTTTAACGGAAGTGTTATTGTATAAGAACAGAGGAATATTGGGAATCTCAACGATATGGGGCCAGAACTGTAACCTAAAAAGACAAGTCTCTTTGTTTGTTTGCACTCTTTATCAGCAGTCTCTTTCTCTTAGGTTCCCAGTTCGAATCCCGAGCTGACCATTAATTCCAAGTTAAAGATAGAAGATTAAATTGATTGGTTCGTCACTAGTCTCCCAAGAAACATAAATTCTAACTTCAATTCCTAGAAGAACTAGCAAGCATTTCAGAAGAGATCACTATAAGATTACCAGTGAAATCATTACTTACATGTGAGTAGCATTGTCAGAACCATTGTACCAAAAACCCTTATCACCATCAACAACATATCTACCCCCGATCTTCGTACAATCTGTATCGGTATGAAGAACCCTATACAAAAGTAACGTTATTTTTCCAAATTACCTACCTTCAAAGACTCGAAAAAGACCCGGCATTTTCAACGCCCAAAAACCAAAAGCAGCCACATTTTGATTGATGTCACCAAAATCAGAACTACCATCTGATTAATAACTAAAAGACACAATTTAATTTTATCTACCCTAAACCATTAACAATAGTCATCCACAAAAATACCATTACCATTACTGATACCATCACCCAAACGTCACCACCAAAATCAAAGATAGAGCCACTCGATGCTGCCAAATCTCAAAAACAGTATCTCCACCGAAACCATCAATCTGTTTCACTATTATTAGCTCATAACTACTATTTCTATCTCCCACAATATTATTTTTCCATTAAACTTATTAGGATTTGTGAAAAAGCAGAAATAGTTAAGAAAATAATTTTTTTTTCAAAACTTAGGTTATTAGGGGTTCGGAGAAAGTAAGAAAGAGAAAGAGAGGCCGAGAAAAACAACTAGAAACTATCATTTGGTATAATATGAGAAATTGTGTTTCAATTTGGTCTTGTGGGTCTGACCCAACTGCTCTATGATCTTTTTACAAAAATATTACTCCGTATATTATTTTACTTGAAAAATTGTTACATATGCAGAACGATGTCATTATCTTTTTGAACAGTGTCACAACTATCATTTATATTATCTTCTCATTACTCTTAAAATTAGAGGAAAAAAATGAAAAATTAAATATCTCTCAAACTACAAGTTGTAATTAAATAAATTCTTATATTTGGTAAGTGCTTTCTCGATGAAACCTATACAACGAATACTAATTTTCCTATTTTCGAAACTTTAATTTCACGATATCGTTTAGTTAAAAATCAACTACAAAATCAACTATCATAGAATAAACTACTATTTCTTTCACGTGGATCTCGACATTTTTGGTGTGCTCTCGTTAATTTAGCAAGGGAAAATTTCCAATGATCATATACAATCCCAACAAACCTAGCAACGAAATTTCGACATAGATGCTTTCGAGTGTTGTAGAAGAAGATTCATGAATTTTCTGATTGAACATTTGTATATAATTAAAAGAAATTAGATGTCCACTGTGCATTATTAAGTGGAATGTATGGATTCATAGATGTTTGAATTTTTTTTTGAATTTACATCCGAAAGACCAAATATTATTCGGATTTTTTTTTTATTTGGATATCCAAATTTTTTATCCGAATATATAACTAACCGGATATGAATTAAGATATAAAAATATTTCTACCAAAATATTAATATCCAAAATTTTAAACATAAATATATATATTTTAAACCTAAAAAATTATATATCATATTAGTTTGTTTCTTTATGTTTATTTTCTTTATGTTTATTAAAAAATCGTTTGTAAATATCTTCATCTAATTAATTTTTATTATATAAATCAATCTCATATAAAATATTATTTTTTATTTATTTTTTTATGATTTGGTATAGGATAATTATCCGATATCTATATAAAAGTTCCGATATGAATTCAAAGTATTAAAATTACATCCGTTAAGATTTTAAATCGAATTCAAATAGTGTACGAAATAATAATAGTGTCTTGTTCGCATCTGTATGCACTCGTTTACATCCTTAGATTGCGGACAGAAGAAAGTCTATTTACTCCCTACATCTTCGCAAGCCCTAGCTCCTTCCCCCTTTCCTTTATCCCTAATTTCCCTTAACTTCTCATCGATTCCTCTCAATAATGAATCATACTAGCTAAATTTTCATGATACATGGATCTATTTGAATTCAGTTGTAATTACTTAGAGGAATTTTATCATGGGTTTGTTGTTGTTTTTTCATTTGCATCATCTGAAAATTTTCTTAATTTGTTACTAGATCTGAGATGGTTTTCATCTTCAGCCTCTGTTGCAGTCTATGGAGAAGAATTAATTTATGGAAATCATTAGAAATTAATGTGAATTGTGTCATATCTAAATTGAGTCCTTTCTTGGGCCGTTATTATAGTTCTTGAGAAGAAAAATTTATGGGGATTCATCAAATTGGAAATAAGTTTTGTCACGCGCCGCTGATTCAGTCACAGAAAGGAAATTATATTTGCAATTGTCAAGTAATGATTATCATGGTTTTTTTGGTGTTTTTTTTCTTTGGGAGTTTTGCTTAATCCCCAACTTATGCCTTTTTCTCTAATCTTTCTTACATGTGTCCAATTTCTTTATACTTTCCACATATGGCTTAATCTTTCTGCAATATCTTCCTAATATCCTTCCAATTTAACCTTTTCATCGATTCCAGACAGCATGCTTGACCATTTTTATAATCCATCTTTTGGTTTATTCAAGATAATTTATCTAGCCTTCCCCTTTAGTCTTGGTCCGGTTTGTGTATTTTCTATAAATCTTTGTCTTCAACTCTTGTTGTTTTCATCCTTTGTAAGTTTTTTACTCTCATCTATTCTATTATCCGTCTTATAAGTATAATCTTTTTAGATCTTCTTATTCCATTTTTGACTGAGCTTTTGTATTAACATGTCTTTTCCATGGCGTGGTGATGTTAATCAACTTACCAATCTCCTTCAAACTTCTCTTAACTTAAGTCATGGTCGCCATTTTTATCTTAGTGAATAATACATGCTCAATTTCAAAACAATCACTTGTCGTGGACCCACTGCATAATAGGAAAATTTGTGCATCTTAGAGCAACTGCAGCGGTTGGACCAGACCATCGATCAAAGACTAAATCTGTTTGGTCGTTTAAAAAAAAAAACGCAACGAAAACATGACTAAATATGATATTACGCTGTTGTAAATAAGCGTTAATTATCAAACGCTATATTAAAGTGACGTATATTACACAGACGTTTAACTAGACAAACGTTATGTTTTTGACGTTCATTTAGATTAGCGTTTTAAACATACGCTCCTGTAATGAAGCGTTATGTACTCAAACGTCAAAC
Organism: Papaver californicum; assembly: GCA_023531435.1. Taxonomy (NCBI): domain Eukaryota; kingdom Viridiplantae; phylum Streptophyta; class Magnoliopsida; order Ranunculales; family Papaveraceae; genus Papaver; species Papaver californicum. Next base: position 2,435,710 of record JAJJMC010014768.1, on the reverse strand, counting down.
GTTACTGTACTGAAGCGTTTTGATATAAAACATAGAAAAACGTCCTAGTAAAGTAGCGTCAAAACTCAAACGCTCTTCTAAAACAGCATTTCAAAAAAAAACGCCCACATATAACAACGTTTGAAAGCCTAAACGTTGGTGTGGAGGACCGTTAATTTTGAAAACGCTGTTTTAATACAACGTTTCAAAAACGCTGTTCTTAATAAACGTTTAATACAACGTTTCAGAAACGTCGTTTTAATAGAACGTTTCAAAACAACGTTTCAAAAACGCTCTTTTAATACAACGTTTCATTCAGAAACGCTCTTTTAATACAACGTTTCATAAACGTTGTTCCTTAGAAACGTTTTGATAAACGTCTTTCAGAAATGACGTTTGTGTTTATAAACGTCCTCGTACAATGGCGTTTTGGGAAAACGTTGTCTTACATGAGCGTCAGACTATATCTGTTTTGGACCATTTTCTTGACTAAACATGATCGGATACTGTTCAATTTTTGGACCAAATACTACATTTAGTCGTCCGATGCGTCTCACAAAATCGGACCAAAGACCATTTCTGGTGTTTACTCTTTGGTCTGATCGTCCACTGCAGTTGCTCTTAGAGACAAGTCTTGTCATGATGTCAAAAATCTATTGTTGTTTCAATAGAAGATTCATGGTGGTATTTCTGTTAGGAAAGCTAGCCCTGAAATCTTTATTATTAGATTTAAATTTGAGTTTGAAATGCTTAGAATCTTGTCACTAGTGTCTCGAAGAGTTTATGGAGATTTATTCAACATTAAACAGTGGGAAATGTCTGACAATCTCACTGACTGGTTCCTCACTGATAAACTCTTTTTCATCACTATTCATAATTTGTATCCAGACCAAACTTCTAGTGTAAAGATCATCTCTTTTGAACTACCCGAACTTAACCCTGATAGTAGGTTCTCTATTACTGTCAAAGCTAGGATTAGATTTAGAGAACCTTTACACTTTCTCATTCAAGATGTTAATGATGATGGTCTTGCTAACTGGATTCCATTTGAATTCCATGAATTTCCTCTTATATTTTGTGTTTTATGTGATCTCATTGGGCATAAGTTAGATGATTGCATAGCATTTGCTCATGCGCGGGTACAAGCATATGAATAACAAGATGCTGCAGATGCACTTTACCCACCTGATTTCAATCAACATGATGTTGTTTAAGATCTCTATCCACATGATGTGAACCAACAAGTTTTCCCTCCAACAAATCATATAATTGAAAAAGAAGACAGTTTATCTTCTAATGGTTCAAGTTCCCATCAAACAGAAGTGGTTCTTTCTGATTACAGTGGAGAAACTGTGAGTACAATAAGCAATGAAGATCAGCTTGTGCCTAACTTGGATGACCCTGTGTTTATCCCTAATCCATTTCCTCAACTAAATCCCCTAAATCATGAAGCTATACCTTTTAATCCCGATACCAACTATCAAAACTTGTCGATGATGAACCATTCATTTCCTCAATACCAGATCAATCAAATTTGTCCATGTCTTTAAACCCTTACTTAAAGAGAGAAAGACATGGAATGCCCTTAGATTACGCTATGAACTTTTGGGAATATGATAACAGTTTCCAAACTTTTTCCAAACTGCATGGACTAATCTCTCTACAGGATGTGATAATTTTTTTCAATGGAATATCCTATGCCTTTGTCCAAAAGAGCCAGATTGGCATGTTATCCTTTCATGGGGGATAATCAAGTTTTTAAAGATATTCACAAGATAGAAAATCATGGGAACAACTTGCTATACCCACATCAATGGTTCTTTGGACCTGGCTCCACCTCTAATGAAAATGAAAACAACATTGACTACCAGTTCAACAACAACAAAAACCCTTGATCTTTTGAAGTTCTTCTTGGCTTACATCTGATGAAGTATGGATCCCTGTATCCCCTGTTTTGCTTTTCTGTTATCTTTGTTGCTTTGTTTGTTTGTCTGCTTTGCTCTCATTTTTTACGGTCTTTTCTTGCTGTTAGCTCTTGTGTTTTAGTGCTCTTTGCAGAACTTTTGTACCAGGGTTATTCCCTTCTCTGCTTGTTACTCTTTAAATCTGTTAATTTTGTTTCAGCAATTTCTTATGTTATCTGGTGTCAAAGATTTACTCATTCTGTTATAGTAAATCTTTCTTAGCATATTATTAGTGAAATATCTATTTTCAGTTACTTTTTAGTTTAAGTTTATGAGCTTAATTTCTTTCTGATCCCTATAAACCTTTCATTTATCTGTCTATTGTTATCTGTTGTTCAATTTGTAATTCCAAGCATTAGTCTCTTGCTATTTGTTGCTATTCTTTTTTGTTTCCGTTTTTTATATTTCTGTTTTTTCTTACCAGTTTATCTATTAATATAGTCCACATCCAATTGTATTTGTTTCTCCTTTTAGAAATTTCCAAAATTTTCTGCTATCCAGTTGCCTATTCCAAATTCCTTTTTGTTGCAATTCTCAGTATTTCTGTCCCTCTTGATTGATCTCTTTTCCCATAGTTCTTATTTCTTTCTTTTGCTAGTTATATTTTTCCTTCCGTTATTCCTTGTATTTTTACCTTTTCATGAAGATATTATCATGGAACGTCGAAGGGATTGATACTCCCATCACAAAATATCACCTTCATTTCCTTTTCCAATTCTATAACCCGGACATACTATTTGTTTCTGAAACTAAACCTTCTATCCAAAAAATGGAGTTATTGTTTAAAAAATCTGTTTTTTTCTGACTGATTCATTGTTCCTTCGACTGGGAAACCAAAAGGGCTTGCAATAGCTTGGAATAATAGCATACATTTAGAACTTATTTCATCCATTGCCAATGTTTGTCATTTTAAATTGATGATCAATGAAATATATGTAAACTTATCATGTGTTGATAGAGCTATTGAATCTGAAGATAAACTAAATCAATGGACTCATATTCAGTAGATTGGATCTCAAGTTAAAAATCCATGGTTGCTAATAGGAGATCTAAATTTTATTATGAATTCTTCAGAAAATCAAGGAGGAAATAAAACTGATACAAGTTCAAGTAGCGAATCATTCATTTTGCAGGTCGTTGACAATTTGGGGTTAGAAGATGCAGGAAATGAAGGAGACCCCTTTATTTGATCAAATAATCGCAAAAGTAATGCTAATATTTGTGAAAGAATTAATAGGATCTAATTTTGTATATCTGGATTCATTAATTGCCAGACACCAAGGTACGCCACCTTGAAAGAGTAGGCTCTGATCACATTTTGATTCTTCTAAATTCCAATACTACCATTGAAATAACCCAAAACCCTTTCAAATGTATAAGATATTGGTTAACCCATCAATCTTTTCAACCTTTCCTAGAAAATTCTTGAACCTTCTTAATTCTGAATACCCTGACAATAATATTTCATCTAAACTTAATCTTCTCGCTGTTGACCTTGTTGATTGGAAAAAAAATATTTTTGGCAACATAAATAAAAATATTAAAACTTAAATTTCAAACTAGGAAATTACATAAAAGTCATAACTCAAAATTTTCTTTGGATTAAAAAAAAAGAAATTCGAGATGAATTAGGAAAGTGGTATAAAATAAAAAACGACTACTACTACTAATTATCCAGAGACAATTTTTTTAAAGAGTTTGACCAAAATACGAAATATTTTCATGATACATCATCAAACAGAAAAAGAGTTAACTTTATAAATTCTCTTAGGGACCCTTCGGGGATTTGGTTGCATGATAGAGAATCAGATTAACTCACTTCTTCTTCAGCATTTCTCTAATATTGGTACTTATCAATTCTCTGGTAACTAAATTAGAATTTCTGAATTTATTGAACCCTGTATTACTCAAGCTGAAAATGACGCTATTATTCAAACCCCTTCTCAAGAAGAAATTTGGAATACCTTAAAAAACATGAATCCTTGGGGTATTTCGGGTCCAGACGGTTTTCATCCCGGATTCTTAAAAGGTAATTGGGAAATATTTGGTTCAGATATTACAAATCAAATTCAAGATTTTTTTAAACATGACAACTTTTCTCATGAGCTTAATTCTACTTTTGTAACATTAATCCCAAAAACACCTACTCCTCAAACTACGACGGATTTTAAACCAATTAGTTTAAATATGCAATTTATAAAATCATTTCTAAAATATTAGCTAATAGATTAAAACCACTTTAAATAAATTTATATCTCCTAATCAATGGACTTTCTCCTAGGTCGTCAAATCACTGATAATATTATAATCGCTTACGAACTTATCCATTTTATGTAAACCTCCAAAGTAAAAAAAAAGTTTTTTAGCTTTAAAATTAGATCTTTCTAAAGATAATAGATTGGAGTGGCCTTTCTTAGAAAATGGGTTACTGGCCTTTGGATTTAGTCCATACTGGATACGTCTAATAATGCAATGCGTCATTACTCCTTCCTTTTTAATTCTCTTTAATGGCTTCCCTGGTCCCACTATCACCATTTCCAGAGGAATTAGGCAGGATGACCCTCTCTCACCTTATCTTTTCTTAATCTGCATGGAATTCTTTCTAGACTTTCAAAGAAAGCTATCAATGAACGTAAATTATCAGGCATTAAAATTAATAAAAATGCTCCGAACATATCTCATCTTTTTTTTTCGTTGATGACGGTTTTCTCTTTACCATAGCAGATTTAGGAGAAGCCAAAAATCTTGTTGAAATACTTAATAAATTTGGGTAAATAATGGGTCAAATGGTCAATCTTAAAAAATATGGTATTTATTTCAGTCCCAGGATTCACCATAACAACAGTAAAATAATTGCTAAAATCTTAAAAGTCCCGTTATTAACTAAAAATGATAAATATCTTGGTACCCCTTTGTTCTTTGAAAAAAAAATAGAAAAGAAAACTTTGAATCCCTTCTTAAAAAATACTATAATTATCTTCAAGGCTGGAAATCTGAACTTCTTTCTCAAGCAGGTAGAACAGTCCTCATTCAATCCATCTTACAGTCCTACCCACGTATCAAATGCAATGTCTTGATTTACCATAATTTTTTTTAGATAAATTAGATCATATTCAACTAGATTTTTGGTAGAACAAGGATAAAAAACAAGGCAAAGTTTTTTATTCAAAGGCTTAACAGAACTTTTGTAAACCAAAATCTCAAGAAGGTCTGGACATAAAAAACCCTCATAATTTTAATATAGCTTTGCTAACTAAACTTGTAAGTAGACTCCTTTTAGAACCAAATATCCTTTGGGCTAAACTTCTAAAAGCGAAATATTTTTTCAACACCCAACCTTTTGATTCAACAAAAAAATCTAATCTTTCCCGGATTTGGATTAGTATAAAGAAAGGCATAGAAATGATAAAAGACAATTATATCTGGAAAATAAAAGATGGTAAGACCACAAATATATGGAGTGTCTCTTGAGTTCCCAAAGTATCTAACATACCTTAACCGACTAATAATAATAATTATTATTATTATTATGTTCCCCAATACGTTAATGAGTTGATCACTCAAGAGGGCCAATGAAACAAACCTCTTATTGAGGATATTTTTCCAGCAAATATACAAACAAAAATTCTTTCACTATCCCAAAAATTAGATAGTTCTGATATTTTAAAATGAAAACACCATCCTTCTGGTTCATTTTCCGTTAAAAATATCTATACTTTTTAATAAGATCAAATAATAATAATGCTAATTTTCCTTGGAAAAAAAATTGAAAACTTAAAATCATTCCTTGAATTAAACTTTTTATATGGAAATTAGTAAGTAATACACTTCTCACCTCCCACCAGCTAGCAAAATTTTCTTCTGAAATAAATCCTTCTTGTTCATTTTGCTCTTCAAATTCTAATGCGTCAGAAATCCATTTATTTTTAGAGTTCCTTCTCTAGATCAATTTGGCTATTTTTTTTCACTTTTATTTGGAAATATTATCTCAATAAGTAATTGGATCTCAAATCGGATAGAAATTTCAGTTTATTATAAACACACCAATAAAATAACTACTATTTTATGATTTATATAGAAACACAAGTGCGCGGTTAAATTTGAAAAAATTAATCCATCACCTAATAGTTTAATTGAACAAATTAATAAATTCATACAAGATGAGTCAATCAATTTCAATACCTCATATATCAACTCTACCACACAGAGAAAACCATAACCTACCAACTTTTTCCTTACAGAAAACATAGGAGAATCGGATTGGATCATGTTCACTGATGCCTTTTTCAAGGAAGAAGACCTATCTATGGGATTTGTTTTTCTATTATATTCAGTAGACATAGAATCCTTTATGCACATTGAAGCGGGATCAGGGAGTGCGACATCATCCCTTCATCCAGAAGCAATTGCTCTTCTTATAGCGTACAAATGGTTAAAAAGTAACACACTATCCAACGAAACCATTTTCACAGACTGCAAGCATTTAGCAGATATTCTTCAACATGACAACACAATATTTCAATGGCTTACCTCAAGTCCAAGTTCGATTTATTAATAGGAAGAACAATGAGGCCGTAAATAAGATGGCAAAGGAAGTAAGGATTTAAAGTTTACAACAAATATTTTTACACATTCAACAAAAGATTTATAAAGAAAATGTTTTTTCTAAGCTTGGTAAAAAGAGCTAGATGATCTAATACACTATTTAAATTAATTTAATAAATTATAGGTTTTATAAAAAAAAGAAGAGAAACCTTAGATTACATAGGTGACTCTAGATAAATTGATTTTTCCTTGAAAGAGGTTTAAGTTACATTATTTAGTGGATAAGAATATCCGCAAACAGAAACTATAATTGCCAAATATATGTAGCACAGGAAGCATAAATATAAGGGGACAGAATAAATATGGCGAATGCCAAATCTGCCAAATTTACCTGTCAGGCAGATCTTTAAAACTGCGCCTGGCATTAGGGTTTCAAAAATATTCAAACCAGAAGCCTGAATTGTTATAGATTTTTAAATTCCCCCTCCCCAAAGAGTTTTCAACTGGGATCACTCTAAGAGTACGTTTAACACTCGCCGATTTAAAACCTCACACAAATGTTTATAATTTTTTAGTTCTTCTGAAGTTAAAAAAAAAAAAACAAAAACAATTGACATGGATTATGTCTTCTTGCGGCTATAATGGATGTTTTACCGGTATGGAATTTGTCAAATGCCATAGCTGTAGCCAAATGTAACAAGTTTTTTTTTTTCTTTCTTGTTGGCAGTTTTAGCATCTGCCATTGTGATGCTCTAACCGTGAGAAAGTGTCACTCCATGTTTAGATTTTTTGAACGTTTATCTTTTTGCGCAATCATCTTGAATATGCTAAATGATGTGACCCAAATGATATTACCCGACACCAACTAAAAGAATACAACCAAAACTTATGATTTTTATTCCATTATCAAATAATACACGTTTGAATCGTACATGTCGGTTTATAATTTTGTTTAATATGAAAGCTCGACTAGTTTATTGTGAAAATCTAATTTATTATTAAAAAAACACTCTAAGTTTAATGTGGAAGGTCATGTAGCTTATTGTGGAAGTTATTTGGTTTATTAAGGAAATATACTGGGCTTAATGAGGAAGCCTATTTAGCTTATTATAGAAGCCTATCTTGTTTATTTTAGAAACATTCTGGATTTATTGAGGAAGTCCAGTTGACTTATTATAGAAGCCAATTTGTTTATTATAGAAACATTTTAGGCTTATTATGGAAACCGAGTAATTATTTAAGATAATTATAAATCCTAGTCAAAGTGGATAATTCTTTATGGTCATTAAGGATAATCATAAATCCTAGTTAAAGAGGATAATTTATTATGCTTATTTAGATCCTAACAAATAGGGATAATTCCTTATGGTTGTTACAGAAAATCATAAATCCTAGTCAAAGGGGATAATTTTTATGGTTATTCCAGAAAACCATAAATCCTACTCAAAAGGATAATTATTTATGGTTGTTAAAGAAAACTATAAATCCTAGTCAAAAGAATAAATCCAGATAATTAGTTAAGATAATTATTAATATTAATAGAACGAGGATAAATATTATAATTATTTAAGATAATTATAAATCTCAAAGTTAGGGTTTTAAGCCTATAAATAGATGCTAAATTCCAACTCAAAAGGAACACAGCTTCTATTCATTTTCCTTTCTACACACCTGCATAGAACTCTTTTTTTAATTGAGCGTCGGAGTATCTTTGCAGGTACCCCCACCTTGTCATCAGGAATCGCAGATCACATCAACAATCACAGCTTTCAGTAAGAGTCATAGATCTCATTTACAATCTCAATTTTCATCATAAATCATCATTCTCATCTACAATTATAGATTTCTGTCACAATCATAACTTTATCTACAATTGCTGGAGAAATTGAATCTATGACTGAGATCATCAATCTCGAGGAGTGTTAGTGTATATATTTTTGCACCGACGGTTTGTCCATAAAGTTATTATGGTTGCCAAATATGCATAACATATGAAACACACAATGGGACTGGGTCAATATCCATAGCTAATATAGGGCCCAGCTTACCTTGGTTCCAGCCCTCAAAGCCCGAAAAAAAGTTTGTTCTTTTCTTTTGTTAACTAAGCTATCTGGGTTTAAGTATTATCTCCTAAAGTTAGAACGATTTCTTGGGGACCTCCCAAAATTTGAGAGGACCCTTTCGTGCTTAGGACATCTGTCCTATAAAGCTAAAGGGTGTCATAATGAAAGGAAATGACTAACTTACCCTTTATTAAACTTATCGTAATGTAATAACCATCTAAACCTAAACATATATAAATCTAATGTTAATCTTAAACCTAAACATATTTCATATAAACAAAAATAAACTCAAATCCTTCTTCTCTTCTCCTAATCGAATTGTTAAAAGAAAATTCTTCTCCTCTTTTCCCTCTTCATCTTCCAAACTATTAATCTTCGATTTATAAACGAATTACATTAGAAGGTAATTCTCGACAAACCTATTCATTTTTTTTTATGTTTTTAATTGTTAATTCGAGTTGAAATCATGAAAATATGGGTTTCAGAAGTGGTTCCTGTGTAAAGTTCAGTTATGAACATTTTTTAAAAACCCTAATGAGCTGATCGAATTTTCAGTTTAGGAAGAATATCAAGAACAATTCGGTTGGGATTTTTTTTCTTAACCGAACTTTTATCGACCTAACCGAACTTTCTAATGTTCTTCATTTTCCTAGCCGAACTTTTATCGACCTAACCGAACTTTCTACTATTTTTCATTTTCCCAGCCGAACTTTTATCGATCTAACCAAACTCTTTCCAAAATTATTCTACTCCTATATGTTCTTCATTTTCCTAGCCGAACTTTTATCGACCTAACTGAAATTTTTCCAAATAATTTTAATTCTCTAACGCAACACTAACACTAAGTTAAATGTTTTACTAATAACTAATCTAATCTAATCTAAAACTAATAATTTATTTATTAACATTTAATGAAGCACTATTAAAATTATATGGATAAGGAAAACTGGGGTTTTTAATTCATAGTGACCTTCTAAAAATGGAGGGAATGGTCCCCTCAAATTCTAAAAGGTCTCCGAAAAATCGTTCTAAAGTTAGCCTTAAGCCCTTTGAAAATAGCCAACCTATCCTTTTTTGAGTTCCTAGTTCCACCACCGGTCCACCAGTCAATTTGATCAATACTAATTGTGTGTCAAATTAATCTATTTGGCTTACTTAAAATGTGTACCTGGTAAGAGTCCCTTTTTTTTTAATAGAAAAACTTAGGCCAAGCCTAAGAGGGAGCAACAGAGCCAAATTCATTAACATGCATTAAACAAGCCCTGTCCTAAATTTGATTAAGGTTCTTACAATGAATAGCAAAATGAAAAGTTTCTAAATTATCTGGCCGATGGATAATGTGAAGATTGTTTAACACAAAAGAGATGATAATAAGATTATCGTTCTCATTTCTTCCAATGGAAGCATGATACTTGAGGTTGAATCTTCCTTGAACAACATTGTTGTAAAGCAAATTGAAACGAACCAAAATATCCATATCTCCTGCCTGGATTTCCACATTGGTGCAATTCAGTTCTTTGGCTCGTTGGAAAGCTAGGTCTCCTCCTCCTGTAGCTTCCCATTTTCCATCGTGTCCTGGATGTCCTCTAGCCCCTTGGTAGTTTCCTACAAAATCATAGGCAATTAGAACAGTGTAGTAGTAGTTTGAATCAGGGTCTTTGATAATACATATCTTAATTTTAGTCCCAAAGTCCCCTTTCTGATGAACATGGGAGGGGATTTGAGAAACAACCACAGTAGCTGTAAGATCATTTAGAATATGATCTTGCATATGATGAATTTTGTTGTAAGTATAAATATGTTGCTTTATCTCCTGGACAGTTTTATTGGTGTTTGGAATTGTATTTTTAAAGATGAGACCATATCTTGCTTACCAAATAAACCGACAAATAGTAACCAGAGTACAATGATCATAAACATGGTTGTAATTGGAAGCAAGCCAATCATAGAGCACCTCAGCAAATTTGAATCTATTTCCAAAAACACCGTGGTTAACCCCATAGTAAGAGCTCTTCAAAAATATTGAATTAGACATCTGGCATGAGGAAGATTTTAATATCCTGTTCCACCAAATGTTTACACTGCCTGAATCAATTGATTTTTTGTTCTCTATTTAGTCTCTAATGGAACATTTTGCTTTTTATTTGTAGTCATGGTTTATTCTGGCGCAAGCATCTTGAATCTGCTAATCAATGTGACACAAATGATATTATGCCAAAACCTATGAGTCTATGACAGAGTTTGTTCGCAAAGTGAATGGTAGGAGTCGGATCAAAAAAAAAAAAAGAATGGTAGGGAGCAATATAACATGCTATTTATCCATCCAAAACTGTCTTGGAGGCTGTCCTCAATAATAAAAAGGCTGCCCTTTTCAATTGATAGCTCACATCTCTATTTAGGGCGCTAATATAATACATTCAAAATACAACGAACAGTTGGCTATAACGGGTCTATATAAAGATGAAGGTATCTAGTATCTACTACATTGTGATTATTCTCTTCATCTCTTTCTGAAAATCATTCTCTGCAGAAACCCATCTTCAACAACAAAAGTCTTCTTTATTCCTAGAAATTCAAGAATCTTTGAAAGACAAAAATCTCCTGCAACAAACTAAACCCAATAAATTTTTGATACAGAAGTATATTACAGAGTCAGAGAAGAAGAAGATATACTTTGATTATAATGGAAAAATCTATAATAGATCACGGAGAGTTAGGTAGTGATAGTAGTGATGTTGGTACTGACAAAAAAACTCAAGCAACAAGCAGAAAACTTCAAGATCAAGAAGCTCATCATCATCAAGAAATAGGTATTACTGAAAGGGGACGTAGCGGTAGTAGTTCTCATCAAGAAAATCCGCAAGAAGAACAAATAGTAAGAGAGAGCAATACTACTAAGCAAGAACTGGAGACGATTATTAGTTCAAAAGAAACAGAGTTAAAGAAAGTTAAGGAAGAGTTGAACAAGTATACTGCGGATTTGAAAGATTTCATTGCACGTTTACCGAAAGTACCTAGTGGTGTGAGTGAGAACCCTGAAAGGGAACGACTCTTAACTTTTGTAGACGATAAATCTGATGAAAATATTTCTTTGACTAAGGAAATAGTAGATCTTAAAACAAAGTTGTTGTCAACAGAAAGAGATAAGGAAGTTGGAAAGATGATAAAATCTTTATCAGTTGATGATTCTGCTGCTGAAAACACAACTCAAGCAACAACCAGCAAACTTCAAGATCTAGAAACACATCATCATCATCATCATCGTCAAGATGAGAAAAACGGGGCTAATCAAGAATTAGGTATTACTGATCAAAGAGCAGGATGTAGTAGTTCTCATCAAGAAAATCCACCGGAAGAACAATCAGTAAGAAAGAAGAATATTACTAAGCAAGAACTGGAGAAAATATCAGAAATGAGGGGTAGTCAGTACCCCGATAGTAAATATAATAAAGAAGACCCTGAAGAAGTTACAAAAATGAAAAGAAGAAGAAAGGGGCCTTGAAGATTAGACCTAGTAATTTTCCTATTTTTAACGAAGACTGATGATGATTCTGATACCCAGTGAATTAAAGAAGATGACTTGATGAATGAACTTCCTGGTGGTGGCTCTAATGATGCGATATATTTGTTATTGGACAATTAAAAGGTTAAATTTTAGTTTCTCATTTTAAATTTCTGTCATTAGGATCAATCTTCTTGTTTTCTTTCTTAAGTTTCTTGTTCATCATTTCAAGAAACAGTGAGACACATTTATGTTTCTTGTTCTCTTTTATTTTCATGTTTTGAGGAAATGCAGACTAAGTGTCCAATTTGATTACTCAAAAATGTACACTTTCTGTAATTTCAATCACAGAGAGAATCCAATTATATGAATCAAATTTCGATCAATTTATTCATTTTATGTTTACTGCAAAATCTTCATTTCTTATTTTCAATTAGCTAGGGAATTAACATATTTCGTTAGTTTTGGTTTGCGCTGATTTCTAGTGCCAAGTTTATTATGTTCAGCTTAATTGATGACACAATTGATTGTTTCTATTCAAGCATGAGATATACAAATATAAATATCAACAAATTTAGCAATGGAGTTTCGATTGTAGATGTTTCCGGTGTCGTGGAAGAGAGCGAGGTTCAGTGATTTTCTGTTTACTGGATGGGACAACATTTCTTCCTCTCAAAATTGAAAACCTTGTCTTGCAGCATCTTGTCGAGTCATTGACTTTGTTCCTTAAGTTTTCTTCTGCAGCATCTCGTCGAATCGTTTCCTCGGAAATTTTTTCGACACATGCATCCAGTCAAGCTCTTGATCCGAAGATGGACACCAGTTTGGTTGAATCCAAGTGGTATTTAAGTATTCATCTTCCGCGCTAAACCATCACAGGTAGATTCACTCCAAGTAGCATGCCATGTCCTGTACCAAGAGAGAAGAATAGAATAAAATCCCATTGCCACGAAATTTAGGAAAGTTGAGTTTGTTTTGACTGACTATTTGGAGGAGGGATTGCTGAGAAACTTTCGCCCTTCACCTTCAATAGATCAGCTTTATAGACCCCAATCGACTTTCCCAGAGGGAGATGTAAATGCACTAAGTATTTACACAGAGATTACTGTGGTGTAGGATAAGCAAGAGTACAGTGAAGGTTAAAAGTTCAAACAGATTTTTTACTCTCACAGTTCTTCACGTGATTCTTTATATTTCTTTATTTCGCACACAGGTGCTATGTACGTGTGTTCTCTTCGGTTAATTAGAAGTTAGAACTATGAATATCTGTAATAAGCTTCATTAGTAGTTAATGAAACTCAGCTTCTCCAAATGAAATAAATTGATTCTTTATATTTCTTTGCTCTGCTTTGTTGTAAACAATTTGCTAAGGTCTCAAAAGAAAACTTGTTTTAATATGCAATGGAAAAAAATGTTGTTGATGCGGAATAAATTGATTATGAAAGTTGATTTGGCTGCTCAGGTGACAATGTTGTGCTGACTTGGATGTCATTTGTCCTTGTAGCATCTTCTTCAAAATTGCTTACCTAATAAAACCCCAACATCACAACTCTCCCATTCTTTTCTAAGGGGTGGCTCTTTTTTTAGATTGCATTTGTGGCCCAATAATTTATCATCCACAACGGTAACAAGAACGTATTTTTGATCAGGTCCTAAAGTATTCGTAGCTGCTCCATGAACGAACAAGTGAATTTCACCAGATATATCCTGACCTGTTGAGTAGTTGCTGCTCATCCTTACAATCCATCAGGAAACCATGACAGCCATGTTTTGCCAGTATGCCGCCTACTTTATTTGCTTCCTTACCAGTGTGTCCAAGTCCAAGGGGAGAGCTAGGAATACAGGTATGGGTGGACAAAGCAAGTAAAAACGGGACTAGGTAGGCAAACAAAAGGTTAAAATGGGCTTGAAAGAACACTCCATCAACAAAGGTTAAAATGGTCACCCATGTTATAATCTGGCCCCACCCCTGAATGTGTCAACAACGAAGAATCTTTTGAAAAAACAAAAAAAAGGCGTGGACTTGTCTATTTTTATCGTAAGAGGAAATAAGAAATAAAAAATAAGAAATAAGAAAAATATCATATGGTTCACTGAAAAGTTATTCTAGTATCGTAGAAAGTGGAACATAGAATTTTAGACTCCATTTAAAATAAGTTCATCTTCAATAAAAGATCCTATAAAATAGGAGGGGTGTTATACTAAATAAAAAAGTTTTAGAGAATTAAACCCTCTATGTTATTTTTTTTTTAATAATTATTTAAACGATTAAGATTTTATCAAACTAGAGATAAGTTTAAACTTTTATACTATTGGAGATAGTTTATTATCTATGAGATCATATATTTACTACATATAAAAAGGTCTAAATAAGACGTCCACATAGGAATTTTTACGTATTTTATTGAAGATGCTTTTATCATCCTTCATAATTCAACATTCACAGCTAGCCACATCACCTTGATTCAAAGTCTAAACGCTATCGTGATTCAAGGTTGAATCAAGAAAACGTCAAATGGTTTGGCTTAGAAGATTGGAGCTGTTAGATTTTAACGTTTAAAGAAAATCTGATGGTTAATAATAAAAACGTCCAATGATTGGGTGTAAATTGCATAATCATTAGATTTGAAATTCTAAAAAAAAATCTAATGACTAGATATGTTTGGCCAAATAATTTGACACAAAAAGCAATTTTTGAAACGCTAAACCATATGGCGCCACAAACTTGATTCAAAATTATATTCAAACAATCTTTAAATGCAATCTTGAATTAACAATTTGACAACGTTTTTTGTCTTGAATATCAGAGTCTGCCATGACTAAACCTAAAAACTCATTTCTTATTCTCTTGTCTTTTTTCTAAAAAAAAAATTATTCGCTTGTCTTAGTCTTAGGAATGACTGGAAGAAGAGCAATAAGAGATTCTGTTTGTTTATAGATCGGTTGATATAATTGATATCTCTGAAGTTATTACTAAAATTTTAAGAATCTAAGCAAGTCAGCCGATTGACGGACTATGTAGTGTCATCTGCATTTATTATGCCTAAAGGTGAATTTTGGAAGATCAGCCGGTTGACGGATTCTGTTAGGGTCATCTGCATCCAATATGCCTGGAGGTGAATTTTGGAAGTCCCATGGGCATCAATCCGCCTCGGTAAACCCACCGCTAAAGATTAGGTAGGGTCGACCAGTTTTGACAGATCGGTTGGGTTTTGCTTAGCCAAATTGCAGACATGGTTTTGGCAAATGGAATTCAGAATTGCATTCCATGTAACACTTCACCTAGAAAACTTATTGGGCTGGGTTATTATGTAGGCTTGTCAAAATTTGTCATTTTAGAGCCTAAGAGCAACTGCAGCGGTTGGACCAGACCATCGACCAAATACCAAATCTGTTTGGTCGTTTAAAAAAAAAAAAACGCAACGAGAACATGAGTAAATATGATATTACGCTGTTGTAAATAAGCGTTAATTATCAAACGCTGTACTAAAGTGACGTAAATTACACAGACGTTTAACTGTGCAAACGTTATGTTTTTGACGTTCATTTAGGTAAGCGTTTTTAATATACGTTGCTGTAGTGAAACGTTATATACTCAAACGTCACTTTACTGAAACGCTTATCTAAACGTTACCATACTGAAGCGTCAAAACCAAAACGCTATTCTAAAACAGCATTTAAAAAAAAACGTTAACATAAAACAACGTTTTAAAAGAAAGCGTGGGTGTAGAGGAGCGTCACTATTGAAACGTTGATGTAGCCTAGCGTTAAGAATAGAAACGTTGCTGTAGCCTAGCGTTAAGAATAGAAAACGTCATTGTAGACTAGCGTTAAGAATAGAAAACGTTGCCGAAGCCTAGCGTGACCAAATCTGACGTTAGTGTGAGGGAGCGTTACAAACAGTCAAGCAGGTCAGTCATGGTCAAATATGGTCAAATAGACGATTTGGTTATGTGTCAAGAGTTTAGCTAGGGTTTTGTACACGTGTTAAGCATCCCTCCAACTATAAAAACAAATACATTACCTTCTTATACAACAAAAAAACGTTGCTGTGGTGGAGCGTTACAAAAAAACGCTACATCATGTGAACGTTTTAAACTACAACGCTTCTGTGGTGTACCGTTTCAATTTTTAACGCTCATGTAAAGGAGCTTTCTAATCTTAAACGCTGTTGTGGACCAACATCAATGTTTCAACGTCTTTGTGTTGCAACGTTTTGACGATTAACGCTGCAACAGAGGAACGTTCATCCCACACGCTATTCTAACTTGCCGTTTGTTTAAATTACGTTGTTTTAATACAACGTTTCGAAAGCGCTACTCTAAATAAACGTTTTGGTAAATGTTTTTCAGTAATGACGTTTGTGTTTTTAAACGTCCTCGTATAATGGCGTTTTTCCAAAACGTTGTTTTACATTGGCGTCAGACTATATCTGTTTTGGTCCAGTTTCTCGACTAAACCTGATCGAATATTGTTCAATTTTTGGACCAAATACTACATTTAGTCGTTTGTTGCGGCTCATAAAATCGGACCAAAGAGCATTTCTGGTGTTTGCTCTTTGGTCTGATCGTCCACTGCAGTTGCTCTAAGGGTGTCAATACTACTACGAAGTATGAACCAATGAATGATGTATTTGCGGTTTCTTAACGTAGTATTTGGCTCTTATGTGGATCAAATATTTATTTACTGAATAATTAGCATGTAGTTCCTAATATGGGAATTATAGAACATAATACATTATTCGGCAGTGTATGCAACTGCACAGCTACCAAACGACAATTCAAGTGTCGTATGTATAAGCTCCATTTTTAACTCAAACGACAGAGCAAGTGCCGTATAAGCTCTCAAACGCCTGAGCAAGTACCTATATGATCCATTTTTAACTCATCGGCATTTAATGTGCCATCTATGCTCCTTTTTCTCGAACGGCAATTCAAGTGCCGTATAGTAGAGACTTATCGAATACTCCTTGGTTCGAAAGAGGATTAAGTATTACAAGGGAGGTAAGCTAAAACAACTAGAATGACAGACTCAAGCTTATTTGAATAATGCGGCAAACGGATCAATGTTTCGAATAACGCATCACTGTTTTGGGTAAATTTGGAGCATCATTTCAAGTAAAAGAAACCAACGATGTTGATTGCAAAGAAATGCATCTGGAAAATTGCTTCATTCTAACACCATTGATGCATGAAACCATGAATGTTCCTAAATTTTTGAAACAGATGCATAAACCAATGCCTTAAGATGCATACGAAATCTTTACCAATTTTTCCATGGTAATTCTTTCTGGGAAAAAAAAGGATTGGTATATGTCATTTTGGCAACTTCGATTGCTGATTATGGCGACGCCCAAATACCGTATGCACTGGGCGTGGTTGTTTCACAACCATTATTACAATCTCAAACCTGTCAGGTGTTGTATTCTACCCGTATCTTGTTTTATTTATGGCTCCTAACCATTGAAAAGATTAGATCTGATTTCAATATCTCAAATAAAGGTATTACCCTTAGATATGGTACGGAGCTGGGCGAAAAGACTGAAAATGGCGAAATTTCCATCAGCGAAGGCCAATTATTGAATGGATTGAGATTTCCTTTATCACCACTTATGAGGGAAACCTTGATTTGCTTGAAAAAGGCCCCTTATATCGTGATAAAATTAATTACCTTAGGAAATATTTTAAAACTACACATTTATTTATATTAAAAAAGGGAAGAAAATATTTAATGGCAACAAAACTGATATAGGAAGAAATTTTTTTAACAGCTACTTATTTATTGTAATTTTGAACAATAACCTAAAAAGACTATCCGTTTTGGTTATTTTTCTTACGTGTCAACCATAAATTCTAGATACCCATACTTTATTTTGAAGATTCTCTAATTTATTGTGCACAAAGTAAGAAATGTTTTTACAACCAATTAAGCCAGAAATATGTTGCCATATTA